>JAINVK010000869.1:0-84477 GCA_030068075.1 Paguma larvata
CGCAGGCAGCTATCCCGCCCTCGCAGCGCGGAGCGGTTATAAAGGCGGCTGGTCGCCGGAGGGAGGAGCGAGCGAGGGGGTGAGCAGAGGGACACGGGGCGGGAGAGGGTCAGGGGAGAGGACACCCCTATTCCAGTTCCGCGGCACTGCATGCTGTTATGAAAATTAAGTCCCCGTGCCAGGAATGAACCAAAAGCCGCCTGACGTCAGCGGCACAGTCACCCTTGAAGTGGGGGGGTCCGGGGGAGGAGTTGGACGGGGGAACCACCTGGCCCCGCCGAGCGCATCCAAACTGCTGCGGGTCCCGCGCACGGGCAGGTCCGGGAGAAAAGTGGCCAGAGGGGACCGCTCGTTCAGGGCCCGCAAGCCGTCACGTCCGGGGCGGGGGTCGGGAAGGCCACACCCCCCTCCCGCGGGGCACTGCCCTCCGCCGAGAGCCTGGGCTAGCCAGGTCGTAGCGCCCGTGTTAGTTCCCTGGGTCCCACGGCCGGCGCGTGCTGCGCGTGCGTGTAACTAGGAGAGCTGACCTCCAGGTGGCCCTTCCCCCCTGCTGCGGGAGAAGCCCGACTTCCTCACCTTTCCCCTCGGCTTAGCCTTTCTAACACTCCCCCCCAGCAGTGCAGGACCGGAAGCCAGGCGAGGCAAAGAGATGACCGCCCTCTCTCCCGGGCCCTAGCCAGAGCCGGGTGGGAAACTAAGCGAAGATTCCTTGGGGATCCAGAGTCAGCTCCGCAAACTCCACCTGTCCGCTGTCCTCCGAGGAGCACCATTCCTGCCTTCCCGGGGTGAGACTCGCTCTCTCTGTACTTTCCTAACTACCTAAAAGCTTTGACCATGCAGGTTGATGAGAAGGGGGACGCCAGATAAAATTATGAAGTAAAGGAATTTGCCTTTGGTGTCTGGTCCCCCTCCCGCGCTGCCCACTCCTCTTCCCTTATCAAGCCAATCCTCCTGAAACTTGTCTTTGTTTACTTGTCAAACAATCCTTGAGCGGCTCCCCCTCAGTGTCAAGGCTCAGGGAGGCTCTAACCCCAACAGCCTGGGGGGAGGGGGAACTTCTGTGCCTTTAAGGTGCCCATTGGCACAGCTGGCAAACTCACCTGTGTGACTCTGCATGTGAATTAACAGGAAGGCCTAGGGCTCCCCAGCTTTGTCCTCACACCCCGAGTTTCCAGACTCTAATGGGCTTTTAAAATATGACTTTATTCGGTTTAATTTCACTCCCAAGAATCCACACCATGTCTTGAATCTTGGAACATTTCCCAGGGTCGGCAGGGCCACCCACTGCTCTCCCCAGACTCACAGGGTTGTGGGGGGGGGCAACTGAGAGGTTGGTGGAAATGACAGTGTTTTAGTGTGTACCATTTGCTGAGTGAGGGCTTCTCTCTGGACCTCGTTTTCTTGTGTTTAAGGAGGAAGTTGGACTAGACCAGCCTCGTCCAACAGATCTACCATTCAAGGGACAAATGTGAGCCACATACGTTCACTTTTCTAGCAGCCTAAGGTGTCAAGAGCCCCTAGTCCAAGGAAATGGGGCTCAGCCGGAAGGGGGGCTGCCCCCTCCTACATTCGTGAAGAGTCCGGTGCTAATCCGTTCCTGGAGGACCTGCTTTGGGTCAAGGTTTCATCCGCAGAGAAGCTTCATGGCTGCGACCTATTGAAAGTCAGCCCTCCGCTCAAGGGTTTATAAAAAAAAATAGTACGATAAAAAATAAAACAAATTTCTAGCAGTCATATTAAAAGAAGTAAAAAGGAGGGACACCTGGGTGGCTCGGTCAGTTCAATATCCAACTCTTAACATCGGCTCAGGTCCTGATCTCGCAGTAGGTAGTGAGATCAGCGTGGGTGTGGAGCCTGCTTAGGATTCTCTCTCTCTCCCCTCTGCCCCTCTCCCCAACCCCCACCACTCGTGCTCACTCTCTCTCTCTCTCTCTCAAATACATAAAAAGTAAGGGGGGATTGATTTTAATTATTTAACCCAATAGATCCCAAACATGGTCATTTCAGTATACTCGAGCTTCTAAAAAACATTAGTAAGCTAACTTACAGTCTTTTGTTTCAAACTAGGGCTTCAAAACCGCAGTGTGTATATTACACCTCTGCACTTGCGAGTTTGGAGTAGCCACACTGCAAGGGTTCGGAAGCCCTGTGTGGCTAGTGGCAGCTCGGGCATTTTAGCACCCTGAATCGCCATGCCTACAGGTGAGGGTCATGACGTCCACAAGCGGTCAAGTCTGAGGAGGGAGGAAAATCAGAGAGAACAGGACTTCAGGGATTTTTTCCCCTTTTCTGGTCTTCCCTGAGACAAGAAACTCGGGCGGGGGAAACCTAATGAGAAGGGGGTGAGGGCGTTTTGTTTTTTCCTGTTGCTTTCTTGTTCTCTCGGGGACATCTGGCAGGCTGCGTGTGTGAGAGCTTGGGGGGAAAGCTGTCCGTGATCACCTGTACCCGCTCTTCTTCACTTTTTAAATTTTCATTTAAATTCCAGCTAGTTAGCACACAATAGAATGTTAGTTTCAGGTGTACAATTCAGTGATTCAACACCTCCATCCAACGCCCAGCACCCGGAGCTCATCATGACAAGCGCCCTCCTTCCTCCCCATCCCCCATTCAACCCATCCCCCACCCACCTCCGTGGGTGGGATCATCAGTCTATTCTCTATGGTCGAGAGTCTGTTTCTTGGCTTTCCTCTCCCTCCCCACCCCCACGATCTTTCGTTTTATTTCTTAAATTCCGCAGTCTGGAGGTTCCTCAAAAAGTGACAGACAGAACTACCCTCTGATCCAGCAGCAACTGCGCTACTAGGTGTTGACCCAAATACGCCCCTTATGATTCACTTCGCCCCTGACTTCAGATTTCCCTTCTTATTCGGTTAGCACTCTGTCTTCCCCTCCCTGCTTCTAACTTCTTTTCCCCCCTCCCATCTCTTTCTCGGTCCAGCAGAGCAGCCAGCCAGGACACCCCAGAACACAAAATTTAAGGAGGCACTTAGCGCTGAGAGTGAGTGCCTCCCTAAATTGTGAGCCCCTGAGAGTAAGCCTTGCTTAGGTCCTCTAGCCCTAGCCCTGCCCCAGGGCCCCAGAATCCTCTGGGGTCCGGTTGGGGGGTGAGGGGCGCAGCGCCTAGGAGGGTGGGGTAGCTGAGTAATTTTGAGATGCCCCTGAAATAATTCATTAGCTAGGCTTCTTGTCCTACTAAAGCGGTCTGGAGAACAAAGTTGAAGGCCCTTGGAAATCAACAGAAGAAACGGTATAAAGGGTGTCTGGAGACTGAGGTATGACTCCAACTCTAGTTAGCCTCCTTTGAGTGTTCCCTGGCTTCAAGTGACAGGTAGCATTGTTACAGGGACACAGAAGGGAAGCTCACATGACTGGAACCGAGAGGAGAAGAGCGAGCCTCACAATAAGGGTGCCTTGTTCCCCCAAAGCGAGGCTGGTCTGATGCTGGGGAGGACCTTCGTTCAGCTGCAAGGCCGGCAAGGGGTCATTTTCCACGGGATGGGCCCCGGGTCAGCCTCCGTCTGGGAGTCCCCATCCCTGCCGACACCTCCCTTCCCCGCCCCACCATCACCATGATCCCCACTCCAGATGCAGGGATGGGCCGGGAGCCAGCACCCTGGTCCTGCCCCTTCACCAACGCTACTTGGAATTCTGGACTGCGCAGGCCCAGCGCTCCCCTTCCTTTCCCTTTCCTTCTTCATTCGCAAGATGGAAGGTGCCACCCGTCCCCCTCTCTGGCCTCGATTGAATCTCATTGAATTGAATTGAATTGAAGCACCCGAGTCCGTGGGAGGAAAGGGCGGGGGGATTTTGCACTAATGGAATTGCTAGTGTCAGCGACCCATAGCTCCCGCTATCCCTGGGAATCGTGGCTTTTCCATTCAATCGCTAAACCATACAGGAGGCATTTGAGAGCCAACTATGCACCAAGCATTGTAGGGAATATAATACAAGAGAAAGAGGCTCCTTGGTCTCTGTCCCCTGAAGGGAATTTCCATGTTTCTTCAGCCATTGAGCCACTGTGGGTGATCTCCGGTATCACTGTGGGGGACTCAAGAGGTGACTGCCTTTAAGGTGCTCCGTTTGGCGGGGAGGCAGGCAGTAAGGAAACAAAAGCAATGCATTGTGTCAGGGGTTACGTGGGAGAAACACCCAAGGACCCCAGCTGGGCACAAAGGCCACAGTTAGCACCCCCCATGGCATTCAGGGTCGCCCTCACCCTAGGGAGAGGCTTCCAGGGTAAGAGCTTTCCACATGGAGAGGGACAGGGCTGAGGAATGGGGAGGGCATTCCAGGGTGGAGGGAACAGAATTTGCCAAGGCCCAGAGGTGTGTGACAGTCACGCCCATTGATAGACTGTGAGCCCAAAGCGTGGGCAGTGGGGGACAAAGCTGGACAAGTAGACAGTGGCCAGATTGAGCATGGGGTCCCAGACTCGTCTTTTTTTTTTAATTAATTTATTTTAAGAGACAGAGAGAGTGGGACAGGGGCAGTGAGAAAGGGAGACGGAGAATCTCAAGAAGGCTCCACACTGTCAGCACAGAGCCCGACGTGGGGCTCAAACTCACTAACTGCAAGATCATGACCTGAGCGGAAGTCAGACGCTTAATGGACTGAGCCCCCCCCTGGTGTCCTTGGAAGCCGAGGACACTGAAGCATGAAGGAGGGGACCAACATGAGATGTGTGAGACGGACAAGCCACTCCAGTGGCCCTAAGTCCAATGACTTGTGTCTTTATGAGAAGAGGACACGGAAATACGCAGACACAGAGGAGACTGAGAAGAAGGCTGCGGGCGACAGGGGCAGAGCCCGGACTCGGACCGCCACAAGCCAAGGAACGCCGAGGGTAACAACAACCACCAGCAGCTAGGAGAGAGGCGTGGCATAGTTCCGCCCTTGGAGCTCCAGAAGGAGTTCCTGCCAGGACCCGGATTGCAGACTTTTAGCCTCCAGAACTTGCAAGAGTAAACTTCTGTTCTCAGCCGCTCGGTTTGTGCTCCTTGGTTCCGGCAGCCCTGGGAAACCAATACCCCCTGCACGCGGGCCGTTGGTGTCTGCCGCGGGGTTGCCTGAAAGGCTGCGCGGAGCCTGCTGCGCGGCCATGCTGAAGTGGCCTTGGCCTCCCCTTCCCGCCTCCGCCACACAGAAGGGAGGGAGGTGGAATGTGCAAAGGGTAAACACGTGTGGCTCCGGAGAGATGGCCCTCGAAGCCCCGGAATGCAGACTGCGGGGAACCAGCGCTCTCGGTCCGCCCGCCTCCTGCCTCCAGGTATCCAGCAATTAGAAAGGCCACGGTCACAGCCCATGGTCCCGGCCCGGACTTCCCACTCGTCCTGGGATTGACTTGAACGTGGTGCTCATCCTCGGGGCCTTAATTCCGAGGACTGTTCTGAGCTGAAGCCGCCGTGCTGACACCAGAGCGGTGCTGCCAGTAACCCTGAGGCTGGGTTAGAGAATCTTGTCCCATTAAGTGCCCCGACTGGTTAGTGCCCTGAAACCCAATGCAGCGCGGGGAGCCTCCACCTCCCTCTAGGGGAGCCTCCACCTCCCTCTAGCGCTCACCCCGTGGATTTGGCCTGACCTCAATCTCCTCTCATTCCTTTCTCCCTCCTCCCTCTCTTTCTCTCCCTCCCTCCCCTCCTTTCTTCCCCCTCTCTTCTCTCTCTCCCTATCTCTCTCTCTCTCTTTCTCTCTCTCTCTCTCTCTCTCTCTCTCTGTGTGTGTGTGTGTATGTCTTTCTCCCCACCCCCTCCAGCTATGCTCAACCTAGGGCATGGAGTTGGTGACCATGGGGTCCATATTAAAATGAACTTGAATGAAAGGGGATGCCTGGGTGGCTCAGTTGGTTAAGCATTCAAATTTAGCTCAGGTCATGATCTCCTGGTTCCTGAGTTCGAGCAGCCCCACACTGGGCTCTCTGCTGACAGCTGGGAACCTGGAGCCTGCTTTGGATTCTGTGTCTCCCTCTCTCTCTGCCCCACCCCTGCTCATGCTCTCTCTCTCTCTCTCTCTGTCTCTTGAAAATAAAAAAAAAGTTAAAAAAATTAAAAATAAATAAAATGAACTTGAATGATTGACCTTCGGAGTTAAGAAGACCTGGCCTGAATCCCACTAACAGGTCAAGAGTGTGTTTCCTCACCTTGAAAGAAGAGAACCGGTAACATCTAATTCACGGTGTTGTCGTGAACATCCAACAGAATGCCATCTAGCACGTAGGAGGGATTCAGTAATACTCTTTGGCTCACTCCTGGATTTCCGGCACTGAAGGCGGCAAGGCTGCTCCTTGAGTCTGCACACGACATCGCTTCTTGGCCTTTTGGCTAAGATCAAGCATGAGTCTGCACACGACAGACCCGCAAACTGGCGATGCTGCCAAAACCGCCTTCCAGCACCCTGCCTTTGTCAGGTGCCCTCACTTCCGGTTTCCCAAACGTTCTTAAACTTTCTGTATGTTGCTCAACCAAAATAATAATAATAATAATAATAATTCATTCAGATTAAAGTGTTACAGGACTGCCAGGACTGCCAATCACCCATCCTGGGAGTATTTTCTATCTAATAGAATTGGCCTACTATTTTCACTCGGCAGAAAAAAGGAATGAGCCACTGATACGCACACCCCCACGGATGAATCTCAAAAACATTACGTCAAGCAAGAGAATAAAGAGTACATACTGTATGCTTCCAGTTATATAAAATTCTAGGGGCGCCTGCGTGGCTCAGTCGGTTAAGCTTTGGACTCTTGATCTCGGCTCAGGCCATGATCTCACTGTTCGTGGGTTCGAGCCCTGCATCGGGCTCTGTGCTGACAGCTCAGAGCCTGGAACCTGCTTTGGATTCTGTTTCCCTCTCTCTCTGCTCCTCCCCCACTCATGCTCTGTCTCTCAAAAATTAAATAAACGTTCAAAAAAATTTTCTTTAATGGATGCATTTTATTACATGTAAACTACTCATCCATAAAAATGATTACGAAAGAAAAAGAGGCCTTTCGAAGAGGTTGGCGCTTGGGGGCACCTGGGCGCCTCAGTTGGTTAAGCATCCGACCTCTTTGGCTCAGGTCATGATCTTGAAGTCCATGAGTTCGAGCCCTGCACTGGGCTCTGTGCTGACAGCTCAGAGCCTGCAGCCTGCTTCAGATTCTGTGTCTCCCTCTCTCTCTATCCCCCAACCCCACCCTGCTCACACATTCTCTCTCTCTCTCTCTCTCTCTCTCTCTCTCTCTCTCTCAAAAATAAAAATTAAAAAAAAAAAAAAAGAGGTGGGTGTTTAACACTAAAAAATTCATCACTGAGAATAGAATTCTAGGGAAACTGAAGATAATAGAGCCCGGTCCCACAGGGCATTCCAAGAGAACATTCTGGTCTGACAAAAATCTTTCCAGGCCTAAGCTATTTTGGAAATGCGGTTCAGACACCTGAGTGTTTAGGACTCTGTGGTCACCCACACTCCCACCTGTTTGTTCGTCACTCCTGGATTTGACAGGAGGAGCCTTAATCAGGCAACAAATATGTATTAAATATCTCTACGTGCCAGGCACTCTGCCAGAAGGCAGGGATTCCGCAGTGAACAAGACAAAGTCTGTCCTCATGGGGCTTACGTTATAGTGAAGAGAAAAAAAATAATAATGTAATAATAGTAAATAAAACAATAATCAGATAAATAGAGTATGTTCAGCACAGCTGGGAGGAGGGGTTGGAGGAACTGATGCTACTTTACACTGGGGCCAGGGAAGCCCCGTTTAGTCAAAGACCTGGACACAGTAGGGAGCGAGCCTTGCGGATATCTAGGAAAGGCACCCCGGCAGAGGGAAGAGACACAGCAGGCCCTGAAATTGGCGTGTTCACAGAACAGCAAGGAGGCCCCAGAGACTGGGGAGGAAGGTGCAAGGGAGCGAGAAGGAGCTGAAGTCAGAGAGGAGGTGGGGCAGGAAGAGGGTGCAGGTCCCCTTCGCCCTTGTGAATCCTTGTGAGGTCTTTGGTTTTTACTCGGAGACAGGAAGCCTGGGCGGTAAAGGGTGACAAGGGTCACACTCCCTGTGCTGAGAGTGCACATGGGGACTGGGAACAGGGCTGGCAAAGTCTGGAAGCAGGACACCAGTAAGAGGCCATTGCTGGAGAAGAAGACTGCTTGGAGGAGGTGGAATGGTGGAGACAGGAAGAAGGGGCCAGATTCTGGGGCGCCTGGGTGGCTCCTTCGGTTAAGCCTCCGACCTCAGGTCAGGTCATGATCTCGCGGTTTGTGAGTTCCAGCCCCACATCCGGCTCTCTGCTGTCAGCACAGAGCCTGCTTCCAATCCTCAGTCCCCATCTCTCTGCCCCTCCCATGCTGGTTCCCTCTCTCTTTCTCTCTCAAAATAAATAAATAAACTTAAAAAAAAGTGACTACGTTCTGAATACATTCTTATGATAAAGCCAACAGAACTTAATAAATTGAATGTGGGGAATGAAAGGAACAAAAAAAAAGAGTCAAGGATGATTCTAAGGTTTGAGGCTTTAGATATACAGTTGACCACTGCACGACGCGGAGTTTCGGGCTCCGACTCCGTGCACAATCAAATACCCAAGCACAGCTTTTGGCTCCCCCAAAACTTAACTGCTAATAGCCTACTGTTTACCAGAAGCTCTACAAACAACATAAACAGTCGATCAATACGTATTTTGTATGTTATACGGATTCTATACTGTATTCTTATGATAAAGTAAGCTAGAGAAAAGAAAATGTTATCAAGAAAATCATAAGAGAAAATACGTTTACCGTACCGTGTTTATTGAAAAACTCCATGTAGAAGCAGACCTGCGCGGTTCATACTGGTGCCGTTCGAGGGCCAACTGCGATTGATAAGGAAATCCTTTTGTTACGTGTGTTTTCAAGAAACAGCTAGGGCCCTTTTTACTCAATTATTCTCTAAACTAAATGACCATGTTTTCAAAATAAAAAATGAAAGAGTGGAGGCTACCAAACAGCTTTGTGCCATACAAAGGGGAAAGAGGCAATTTCAAAAATATAAATATTTAAGGGGAGCCCGCCTGGCTCAGTCACTGGAGTCTGCAACTCTTGATCTCGGGGTTGGGAGTTCAAGCCCCAGGTTGGGCATGGCGCCTACTTAAAAAATAAATAAAATTTGGGGTGCCTAGGTGGTGCAGTCTGTTAAGCATCTGAATTTTGATCTCGGCTTAAATCGTGATCTCCTGGTTTGTGAGTTCGAGCCCCACGTCCGGCTCTGCCCAGATGGTGCACAGCCTGCTTGGGATTCTGTCTCTCCTTCTCTCTGCCCCTCCCCTGCTTGTGCTCTCTCTCAAAATAAATAAACTTTAAAAATAAATAGATTAACACACAAATAAATACATGAAATTTTAAAATATATATATATAAAGACTTAAATATTGAAATTTCTGAGACATATGAAAGGCTTATGAGATCAGTTGTGAGATGAAATTTGAAACCGGAAAGATCCCATAAAGTGTTATAAACCACCAACTTTTCCTGACAGAATTTTAGAAGCGCTTTCTCGTTGATTCTCAAAAGAATCGTGAAATTATCAATTATTTCTTGGTCAAGCCACTTGCACCATCGTGGCTGAGCCGGGTGAACTGGAAGACTTGCAGAGTGAAGCAGAACTTGGGTGACCCAGTCAGATATTAAGATTTAGAAACTCACATGAAGTGTGTCGGTCCCTAGAGTGGTTTAGAATAAGTCGGTCATCATTTAGCAAAGGGGGGAAATGTGGCAGGAGCCTAGGTGATAGCTTGTTCCACGTTGTTTTTATCCTCTCTCGGGCCATCTTCCACAAATTTAAAGTCATCAGGGCTTTCTTCACAAGGGTTTACAAGCGATGATTCATTTAGAGTCCAGTATAGAAGCATAAATTCTCTCCTCCGCCTTTAACCCACAACACTTACCTCCCGGCAAATGAAATAAGATGAAGAATTGAAAACATTTCCACTCACGTAGATTGGGACCACTCCAGAGTTTCAACGTAGGAAGACACAGGAGACCTTTATCTCTAAAACTGTTTTCAAATTAATGAACTTCCCAACTGCCCCCGTCTCCCTATGTCCCTGATTTGGGAGGCTTGGCTAAGACCCATAGAAGAAAAAGTTCTTGCTCAAAATTGACGCGATGAGACAGCGGAAGTGAGAAAAAAATATTCCTACCAAGATAAGAAGGTCAATAAATAAAGTCCATTCTCTTGGGCGCGGGGGAAATACTTGGCTTCCCAATACGAGCTGGTCTGAGGTTTTGAAAATATATAAATTCTTCATTACAGCCTCCATCATAATCTCCTGGGTCATCAGAAGTAATAATGAAACACCCGAGGGAAGAAACCCATAAGAACCAAATACCGATTGAAGGCCTACTTGGTGGCAGCGCCCCTTTTCAGCACAGAAGCATTAAGGAGAAGAATCCATGCGTTCTCTCGGTAAACTCATACGAAACACCTGTTATGTGTCAGGTGTGCGTCGTGTTTCAGACGAAACTGAGTCAGTGAATAAAAGAGCTTTATCCAAATCAACAAATCCCTTTGCATCAAAATGTCCTCCACCTCCTCTCTTGGGTCGGAAAATCAGCAGAATATCACCTTGTGTTGCCTGTTCCTTTAATTGCTGTCTTTATTCAGTGTGTTGGTGGGGGGCCCCAAGGAACATGGCCGAAGGGGCTAGTGTCCCCTGGGGGGGTGCGATGAGAGGGGTCCCCAGTCTGCTCTCCAGCCCCGGGCCACAGCTGGGTCTGATTCTGGTCTCATCCCAGAGATGGGCCAATGGCTCCAGTGGACACGGGAGACTAATTAACTCATTCTAAGGACAACACAGACACAAACCAGAGTGAAACTCCTGTGGAAAGATTCTGGGCTGGCACTCAGGGCACACCCCGGGGCCCGCCAGCAGGGACAAACTGCCGTGGCAACTCCCAAGCCACCCCAGCCCGTGGCAGGTGGAGGGCAGAACAAGGATGCCATTGGGCCCGCCACTCACCTCCCAGCCATTTCCTTATTTCTCTTGCGCTACCCCAGACCACAACGGCTTGAAACACCCTTTCGAGAAACTGATGGGTGTGACCTTGGGAGGGAGCAGTGTAAACAGGCACTGACAAAGGTGAGCATTGAGAAAAGATGACAATTTTAAGGGAAAGTGGGAGCAGACACAGCCACCTTCGTCTTGTTAGAGATGAGGGCCTCAAGTTTCTGAGTAAGACTTAGTTTCCCCAAACCAAGGCTTGTCCTAGATCCCCTGGGAAAGAACTTCTGAAGTGAGACCTAGGAAAAGTTTATTTTCCCATCGTAAGGAAATATGGCTCTCTTCCCACAAAATAATATGTGTGTGTGTGTGTGTGTGTGTGTGTGTGTGTGTGTGTGTGTGTGTTACATACATCTCTGCTGTGCAATGTTGAACTATTAATATTTGGGGGTAGCACTTGGCATAATGTGTCTGGCCCATGATAGACGTCAGTAAACAGCAGCTGTAGGTGAGAATAAGCTTGGCCAATGACAAGCCTGAAGTTCAGAGAGACAAAAGGACTTGGTTTAGGTCCCAAATCTAGTTAACTGGGGAGTCAGGACTCGAACTCAGGTCTCTAGACTCCCCTAGTTTATCACCCTAAACCCACTTCATGACTTATTGAAGGATAACAACTCAGACAGTAAATTCTTTTACATTCTGTATTCTTAAAAATCTGCATTTTTGACTCCTCCCCCCCCCAAAATGGAAGAAACTTCCTTGATATTCTCAAGGACCACTAGCATCCCCTATTTTCTGTGGTGCAGGGACTCATAAACTGAGGTCCATGGACCACACACACACACACACACACACGGAGCAAAGGTGGGTTTCAAGTTGAAAACCCCCTCCGTTGCAAGAAATGTATGTGCATTTTCCTTGAGAAAATGTCCACAGCTTTTGTCACATTCTCGAAGGTGGCCCTGGAGGGATCAAAGGTCGGAACCATGATTTAACCTATGTCCCCTCACACTGTACTTGCCGGGGCAGGTCGGGATTTCCCTGGCTCTCACTTTTAAAAGGATGTCTCCCCGAGTGACATAAAGAGTACGGCAGTGATAGACCAGCAAAGGTCTGGCCCAGAAATCCGGGATCAGCCTAAGGGATTAAGATTTCCCTATTTTGGCATTCGGAAACGTTTTCTGACAACCCATAATTTTTTCTCTCTCTAAAATACATCGGAGAATATTCAGAAAAAGGAATAGTTTCTTTTTTTTAAACTTTATTTATTTATTTTGAGACAGAGAGAAAGAGTGTGTGCACTCAAGGGAGGGGAAGAGAGAGAGAGGGAGACAGAGCATCCCAAGCAGGCTCCGCGCTATTAGCACAGAGCCCGATTTGGGGCTTGACCTTACAAACCGTGAGATCGGGACCTAAGCTGAAATCGAGAGTTGGACGCCTAACCGACTGAGCCTCCAGGTGCCCCAGGAATAGCTTCCTTATCACCAGTATTTGTGAATCAGATGTTTGTGTCCCCCACAAAGTTCCTATGTTGAAATCCTCATTCTCCCACGTGACATTATTTGGAGACGGGGGTCTTTGGGAAGTAATTCCGCTTCGATGAGGTCGTCAGAGTGGGGCCCTCCTGACGGGATTCGTGCTCTTTCAAGAAGAGACACCAGAGAATTTGCTTGTGCTGTGTGTGTGTGCACGCGCGCGCGCCCACAAAAAATCGAGCTCACGCAAGCACACGGGGGAGACGATGGTCCCCTGCCAGCCAAGAGAAGAGGCTTCAGGTGAAACCACCCTGTCAGCCCCTTGATCTCAGACCTCCAGCCTCCAGACGTGAGGACATAAACTCTGTTATGTAAGCCCCCCAGTCTGCGGTGTTTTGTCGCAGCCGCCCGAGCTGACCAGTACAACGCGTTCCGTCCCTTGTCCCTGACGATGACCGCGGGCATCCAGCATGTTCCATTTCCACAGCGCTCAGGCTTTCTCGGCCTCATTTTGAATCTTCACTGACGCTCTTCAGAGCAGATGCTGTTTTCCTCAGTTTACAGATGAGGAAGCTGAGGGGTACTTGGGCCTCACATAGTCGGGCCTTCAGAAAATGGTGCAGCGCCCACACGCCCGGCCCCCAAGCCCAGAGGCGGGCCGCTCTTCCTCTGCGCGCCTCTGCCCGGCCCATTGGCCCCGCACATGACGGACTCTCCAGGGACACGAGTCTGCGCTCTCTGCCATGGGTTCCCCAGCGAGCTCTGCCCTGGCCTCCCTGCCGGCCTCGCCCTGCTGAGGTCATTTGCAGCTGGCGTTGCCCTGCGGCCCTGAAGAGTCTGCTTTTTCGACATTTGGACGTTTAGGTTTGGCAGGGGCTGCAGCTCCTCCCTTAATGTCCCTTTCCCGAGTGAAAATAGCCGACACACTGACTTCGCTGGGGCCGGGCTGGCATCTCTTAGCAAATGTCTCCGTTCGCAGCCTGTTTTCCATGATTCATATTTGGTGCTATTATTGTATTTCTAACACATCCTAAGATGCATGACAGATCTGTCAAATGGTCGTATCTTTATTTGGTATCAGTGCGGAACTTCACCTCATTTCCGGGGTCCCGGCTCTCCCGTCACGTTCAGGGCTTCTGGGGAGCAAGGACAGGCTAGTCTAGCACAGGCTGGGAAAGGCGTGCTTCAGTCCCAGGTCTCCTGCCCCCCCACCCCACTCCCGCCAATTCCATATCCTTCTCCATATCTCCTCTGTGTTCTGAACACCTTCCCCCTTCTAATCTGTTCTCCCTCTTGCTCTGTTCGAAGCTAACATCTGTTGGGCACCTTCTTATTCCAGGCACTGCATTACTTGCTTTATATCCATAATCGCAATCATTTTCCGCTCCAAGAAGCTGATAAACACGTTCGCGGCAAGGGACACAGGACAGATAAGGTTTAATAAGTTACCCCTGGGGCCCTTTGGTGGAAACTGGACCCGCACCAAAGCATGAGGCTGTCACTGCAAATATGAAAGTATTAGTAAGCCCGGGAAGGAAGGCAATGCATGGTTTGGCTTAGTTCGGTAGCCTGGAGCTGCTTTCCTGGAAGACCCTGAATCATGTTATTGGGTGTTCGTTCGCCTGTTCCTCTTTTGCAAGACTGCTGGCCAATATCATTACTCAGTTTGATTCAGCACGACGGCACACATGAAGTACCTACAACGTGAGGGCCTTGTACTAATCTTGCAACACAAAGATCTCTACACAGAGGAGGCCCCTGAACGCCTAAAACCACAGAAAGTTCATGATCGTCTCTTTACAATTTCCAGGAGAGAAGTTTTGTATCTTCCTGCGATTTTCAAGGCTTTTCAAACGCACCGGAGGCTAAGATGGCTGCTTTACAGAGTTACGTTGTAAGGTAAGCCCCCAGATCGTAAGATATTTTGTAATTAAAAAAAAAAAAGAACATAAAAACAGAACTAATATATAAACACATACCTAAATGAAGCTCCCTCTCTTTGTTACCATGTGTCACGGAGGCATGCCGTGGCCCTGTGGAACAGAAGGGCCCTGTAAGCCATTGTCACTCCCTCCTCTGATGGTCACGTGGCATCGGTTCTAGACTCAAACAAAAGAAGCAACTGAGTTATTCTACCTGAGGCATTCGGCTGGACTGGAAGGCTCAGGAACTGACCCGTCTCTTACTTAGCCTTGCCCATTTGGTGTTCATTTACTATTACTCCTTATAAATCAACGATTTAGTTTCCTTGGCTAGATTTCCCTTGAATGAAAGGAGTTGTCAAGATAAACAATTTTAGGTACACACACACACACACACACACATTCATATTATAATTTAAGACAACAGATATCTGGTTTAGCAGGCTGGTTCATTCATGTATTTAATCAGCATTTACTATCCTACTTAGAACCAGGCTCTGGAGTTAAGGACATAAGTAAAGTAAGTCCTGTCTTTAAGGCCCTCACAGTCTAAGAGGAGAAACAGACATAGAAATACAGGGTTGCAATAAAACGCAAAGAAGTAAATACACTGGAAATTTAATAGAAAGAGAGCAATTTCTGCTGGATAGCTAAAGAAAGCAGGAAACATTTCACTGTAGAAATGAGCTGAAGAATAAGGTAAGAGCAGACATAACAAAGAAGACGCTGAATGCTATATGTCTCTCTACAGGGTTTTTCTTCAGTCCTTCGTGCATTCGCTCAACAAAAATCTAATCCAGGGCACCTGGGGGGCTCAGTCAGTTGAGGGACTCTTGATTTCGGCTCAAGTCATGATCTCATGGTTTGTGAGGCTGAACCCATGTCGGGATCTGTGCTGATAGCGCAGAGCCTGCTTGGGATTCTCTCTCTACCTCTCTCTCTCTCTGCCCCTCCCCCGCTTACTCTCTATCTCTCTCTCAAAGTAAATAAAACTAAACTTAAAAAACAAATACTAATCTAACATCTGCGAGAGCTATGCACTAACTAACTTCCTAGCCTTCAACTCTGTGATGGTAATAATGCATAGTCAAAGCACCCGCGGGGTGTGCCCCTTGCCCTTTTCACCAGACTGCAAAAGATAATTTGCATTGCAAACACCCTGACTAAGGTGGAGGGCGGTTTAGGAGCAGGGGTTTGGGAGAAGTTTATAAGACAAGTTAAAGCCTACTTCCATCTCTGGCTACGTGAAAGCCAGCCTTTGACGTGAGCTGTGTCAGGAAGGCCCATCTAACCCCCAAATCTCCTGCCCAAACCCAGTTGTCGTCTGCCCGAGGGTGCGCCGTGAGCGTTAATAAGAGTCTTATTTTGAAATGCTAATATGCCACGAAGTGGCCAGTACATTAGTCTGGCTTTTACGACCCATACCTTGTGGGTAAATATAATGCAATTTGCCTGTCTGCGTAGTTGCTAGACATCTCCCTGCCTTGGAGCCCGCTTTGCCTGCCCCTGTGAAAAGCCAGCCATACGCGGGTATCAATGCCTGTCCACGGCGCTGAACCAAAGTCTGGCCACCACTGATGAGGGCAGGTGTGGCTCTGCCTTCCTTGGCTCCGGCCTCTGCCCCGTCCAGTTGTCCCACTGATCTCCCCCTCTCCCCGCTGGGAGCAATTCCTCGGGGAGCCTGGCCTACAGCTGCAGTCAGAGGAGGTGCTGCACCAGGAAGCCAGAGAGGGAAAATGGAAAGGCCTGGAAAATAAATTCCCAGTGCTTGACCGTGTTGCCTTGGGAAGACCCTCTGAGGAGGAGCACAGAGGCCTGAGGCAGGGCGTGTGCACGGTGACTGGCAAGGCACCAGTGTCCACGGTGGTCAGTACTGCTGCTCTTCTACACTCTTCTGCGGACCTGTGAGTGGCCAACAACCACGGCCGCCACCCACCGCACCCCGGGACGAGAGCCACGTGCACGCTTTCTCATTTAATCCTCACAACAACCCCGTGAGGCCGGAATGACTTGTATCCCCACTTTACAGGGAGGAAACTGAGGCTTAGTAAGGTTAATAACCACCCCGCGGCCACAAACCTTGAGAGCTAGGACCAATCCCAAGCCTCTCTGTGGCCAGAGACTGGGCTTTTCATCACCACGTCACTTGAGGCTGAGGGTCGCTGTCTCCAAGGGTTTCTGCGGATTGAAACTACCTCTCTGCCACAGAGGACGGCCAGAGGGAGGCCCAGCCCCACAGGTCTAAGGTTCCCCACACTCCCCGGTAGTGCTCACCACAGCACCAACCTCCTCCCACGGGGCTTCCAAAGGAAACCAAGAGGTCACATTTCTCCTCACGCAACGTTTGTGATATCACTCTGAGGGGAGCAGAGGCTCCTGCGAGATCGACTCTGAAAGGGGGCACAGCAACCTAAGTCTTCTCAGGGAGACGGCCCTGACTTGAACGGCAAGTAGGCTTTATCACTGGCTCTTTGTTCCTTTAACATTTCACAAACCGAGATTTCTGGAACCTCAGCTGGGCATCAGGTTCTGTGCCAGGCCCAGGGTTTCCAAGATTAAAGTAAAAACAATCCTAGCCCCCACCCTCAGAAAAGGTAGTGGCCTAATTGGCAGCGGACATAGGCAGGTAAGCTGGGGCTACAACGTAGGAAGCACTGAAAACGCGAGGCAGTTCTGGGTGGGTTTGGCACGGAAGTGCTATGCAGTTCTTCAAAAACCGTAAGCTTCAGTTTCCTCAGCAGTAAAATGTGGGTAATAGGACTTACCTCTTCGGGTTGCTGGAAAAATTAAACGACAAATATATGTGAAATGGGCAACAGAGGATTGTTTCGGGTTAGCTCCTGAATAAATGCCAACCTTCACAACACAGGATGGGTGACTTAACACCTTCCTCCTCAGCTCCCCAATCCGTAAATGGTGGCTAACGCACCTTCCAAACTTCTGGATCTGCCCATCCACAGAGGTTGCCTGAAAACTCTGAGAGGGTTTTCTGGGGACAAGGGAAGGAAAACCGGCAACCCTCACGGGGCTTCCTGTAAGGCTGAGAGAACAATATACACAGCACGTGTGAGTCAGCTCGGAGTTATATGGTGCCTACTCTTCCAGCTGGAACAGGGGTGGGCCTGGGAGGGACCCACAAGGACTAGATTAGTAACGAGAGGCTCCCACAGAGGTGGGACCTGAGCTGTGCCCTGAAGAACGCATAGGACCCTATCAATCAAGGCCCCATAGGGATCCAGGATCAAGCAGGGGTGTTGGTGGACAAGAGAAGAGATTAGAGCAAATCCTATCAGGCGTCATTTAGAATATAATCTAGATCTTCAGGGTGCCCTAATTCAGTTGACAAAAAATACCAGGCTCATTCTTTGCCCACAGTCCCAGCAGCTATCCTTGCCTCAGTTGTGTCTTCTCAGGAGCCCCCTCCTGCAAGTAGTAGCCACTGGGGTCACTTGTTCCCAGCTATGCTCAGATCTTCTAAGAACTATGGACTCCATGGCCAACCTGGGTCCACAGAGGATGTTTGAGAAACACAGCTTGAAAGGGCAAAGATGCCCCCAACAGAGTAGCCAATCAGATCTTACAAGTGTTCCACTTGCCAAATAAACTAGGAAAAGCAAACAAACACTCCCAGTCCGACCCAGAGGAGAACAAATGAGGCAGTTATGAGAAAATGGAGTGTGACCCTTAGAATACAATTGGAAAAAAGCTCTCCTTCAAAGAAAATCATTCTTCGTGTGATTTTTCCCTTGGAGGCAGTGATTTCTGGGGGAGCACATCTATTATTAGCAGTTTCGGGCATAAGCGATGGCACTGGAAACCATACCTCCCAGCTGAACCACCCTTGCCCAGTTACTTGTGACTACTTATCTGGCTCCATCAAAGAGCACATATTAAACCTCTGCCTATATAAACAAGTAAAAAAGGCTAATTTCCTGGCAGGAAATTCCTGTATAATTAGTCAGCAACTCTAGTCCCTTCTCTCTCACCAACCAGCACCATGACCTTTAGCAGGTTCTTCTCTCTCCGTCCCCATTACCATAAGCCAGGCCACTACATCCGTCTCTCATGGACCACAGCAGCTTCCAACTCATCTCTGTCTCCCCCAAGTATTCCTTTAATACAAAGATCTTCCTAAAATCCCAAATCTGGTCAGCTCTCCCCTTCCCCAAATCTGCAACATCTCTTCTATTTACATGTATATATAATTCAAGCACCTCTGTACAACTTACAAAGTCATGATCTGGCCCCTGTTTCACATGCTAGACTCAAATATCACCGTTCCCCATTTGGAGTCCTTCGTTCCAGCCCTATTTAGTGGTCCATGTTTCTCTGTGTAATACTAACAATAACCGATACTTACTGTTTTTCTGTGTACCAGATATTATTCTAGAGAACTCTTTACGGATTAAATCTTTACAGCACTAGTAGATAACAAACATGATGATCTCCATTTCACAAATGAGGAAACCGAGATGTACAAAAGTTAAATAATTATCCAAAGTCACCTGGCAAGTAAATGGTAGAATTTGAATATCCCATGCTTATTGTCCCCCGTTCTTATCTCCATGTCTTTGTATAAGGGGTTCCCTCTGCCTGGTAGGCCATTCTCTCACTCTTCCTTTCTCTTCCCCACCCTTTCTTCACTTGGTTAACTCCAGTTCTTCATCTGAGCATCCCCACGTATATATATTCTCCTCCGAGTTTTCTCTCCACAGACAGCCCTCTCAACTCAGTAGTAGTTAACCTCTGAAGATGGTACCCAATGAATCATACAACCTGATACTCCTGCCCTCATGTAGTTCCTTCACATACTGAAATTTAGCTGACCCTGTGACTCACAACAGAGTAGATGTGATGCTGACTAACTCCTGGGACTCAGTCATAAAATGCCTGGCAGCTTCCACCCAAATCTCTTGGAACATTCATTCTGGGGAAAATCAGACACTATGGAAGAAGTGCCTTGTGCTGTGAGGAAGCCAAGGTAGCCACATGGAAAACTATGAGGAGCCGGAAAGATGCCCAGCCAATCCTCAGCTGTTTCGGCCACGGAGGGCCATGTACCAGATATATGTAAAGAAACCATCTTGGATATCCAGCTTGGTTGAACCTTCAGATAACACTAGCCTCGACCACCACCTGACTGCACCTTTATGAGAGGCTCCAAGCAAGAACCATGTAGCTAAGTTCCATCAACACACTGAAGTGTGATTTGTTATTTTGAGCCACTAATGTTTAGTGTGGTTTTGTTAATCAGTGATAGATAACCAAAACAAGGGGGATACAGTGGTGAACAGTAGATTGTGTCTACCCCCAAGGAAGTCTTAGTCTAATGGCGAAGATGGTCAAACGAACAGGCAAGCACAAAATGGTATGATGAGTTTGGGTGATGGAGAAAGAGTAAGGAAATGACAGTTCAGTCCTTAGCACTACCAACCTGAAAATTGACAAAAGAAAGCAGTATGGTATGGTTGATAAAAGCATGGGCTCTTGAGTCAGATGAAGTCATCCAAATCCTGGCCTTATACTTGCTTTCTGAGCAACTTAAGGAAAATTTCTCAAACTTTCTGAGCATTACCTTCATCATTTATAAAATGGGGATAATAATGCTTAGTTTAAAAGATAGTAATAAGGGTTAAATTAAGTACTATTTGTAATGTTTATCACACAGCCTATTATATGGTAACATGCTATATATAACATTTATCACATGTAACTAAATATAGTTAATTACTGAAAAGTTATGTTCCAACAATAACCTGCACTTGTCAAAGCTCATGTCAAACTAACAGCAGAAAATTCCCTCTACACATGGAACCTATCTCCATATTGTACATTTTATGACTAAATCATTAGTTATATCCCATTTACTTGAAAGCCTATATTTGGGGAGAGAATGAAGAGGGAGGTTATGGCTTATACTTTGATGTATACTAAACCAGAGACTAGACTGGCTACCGTTGGAGGGCAGGAAGCAAATCTTATTCATCCTCATACCCCATGCTGGTAATAGCACCTGCTATATGGTAGCTTCTTTCTAAATATAAGTTGAATGAATTATCAACTAAATGAAAAAGAGAACTCCCAAAGTTCCCAAAGTTCATACAAAGTGCCACAACTAGGCTGAGTATTTTACCTAGAATATCTCAGTGACTTCTCAAAACCACCCTATGACATAGGCAATATAGTCACTTCTGATTGAGACCACTCTGCGGCATTCAACACATAGTTTAATATCACTTGTACCATAAACTTGAGGCTGCTCTTTTTCAGAAAGCAAAAGTGTGGCTTGACTTAACTGGCTAAAGAGAAGACTCACTGCCACACAGGACTTATCTTCCAAGTATTACATAACTATGTGAATAACCTTTGAAAGCTAAAATAAGCCAGCGAACGCAACATAGCTGATATAAATCCCCAGTAACTAGAGCAGAATGAGCGCCAGGCATGTAGGTCCCTTCAAGACCATAACTGAATTTGTAATTTATATATTCCAGGAATCCCAATCTGGGAGATCAAGCTAGGTGTCAAGAGACAAAGACCCTCCCTACTAAAGAGTAGGCTCTGCATTTTAGTTCCCTGTCAAAGAGGGGAATGTACCTATGTCCATCTGGGTCCAGTCAGGAGGCAGAAACCACAGAGTAATTCCAACAGGGAAAGTTTAGGTTTAAGTTTAAAGACTTATGAGACTGTGGTAGGAGCGTAGTTATCAGATGTAAAGAGAACTATAAAGGGTGATTTAGGGCTGAGGGAGAATATCCAAGGAAAGACCAACTTGAAGGGGAGGTCTCGTCCCAAAAGCTGGGCTTCAGATTTCATTGGAGAATTGGTTGTAGCCTACTGGATGGTGGAGGAGTTCACTGGGCTGCCCGGGCCAATGCCGGTCCACAGTTGCTGGGCAGACAGGAAACGACTCTTCAGGGCGCACGCAAGCTAAGGCTGCTGGGAAGCTGTGCAGAGGGAGTTGGGGCACCACTGCAGGTCTGGGGCATGCCAAGTCACATCAGGAAGGCCACAGGAAGGAGGTCACTGGCCCGCTTCATCTCCAAGAGACTGCGCATTCTGAGCACACGACCAGGACAGAACACCGCTGTCCTCGCAGATCTACACCACTGACCACCCAACTGAACATGAGCAAGAAAGGAAAGCCACAAGGCACCAGAACTAGGAAGGAAAGCCTACAGTTACCTCTTCAAATTCCCTCCCTTGCCCTCTACTGAGACGACTTAATAACATTCTCAGCATGTACGAGAAATACTTAGAGTCTGGTCTATCATCACAGAGCAGGTACTGAAAGGGTGTTTGGAGCTAAGAGATCATGAAGTGATAACTGACATAGTACCTATGTAGGAAAGGAAAGGAAATTAATACTTCATATGGAAAAGAGAATAAGCAGGGGCTCTTTCCCTCCTATTACAAAAACACAATGAGGCATATTCTTGGTAAGACCGCTGTACCGGGGCTTTGTCTCTGACAGTAGCACACAAAAGTGGCACGGATTTAGGTGCCCAAGTCTACCCTGACAGCAACGCTAGAGTTTTGTTTTGTTTTTAAATTTACTGTCAAGTTAGTTAAAATACAGGGCAGTCTTGGCTTCAGGAGTAGAATCTAGTGACTCATCTCTTACATATGACACCCAGTGCTCATCCCGAAAAGTGCCCTCCTTAATGACCATCACCTATTTAACTTACCCCCTTTCCCCACCTCCAGAAACCCTGTTTGTTTTCTGTATTTAAGAGTCTCTTATGGTTTGCTTCCCTCTCTTATTTTTCCTTCCCTTCCCCTATGTTCATCAGTAGAGTTTCTCAAATTCCACATATGAGTGAAATCATATGATATGTATCTTTCTCTGACTTATTTCACTTAGCATAATACCCTCAAGTTCCATCCACGTTGTTGCAAATGGCAAGATTTCTTTCTTTTCCATCTCCAAGTAGAATTCCATTGTGTGTGTGTATGTGTGTATATATATATATATATATACATCTTCTTTATCCATTCATCAGTTGATGGACATTTAGGCTCTTTCCATCTTCTTTATCCATTCATCAGTTGATGGACATTTAGGCTCTTTCCATAATTTGCCTATTGTTGATGGTGCTGCTATAAACATTGTGGTGCATGTGCCCTTTCGAGTCAGCATTTTTGTGTCCTTTGGATAAATTCTTGGTAGTGCAATTGCTGGGTCATAGGTTAGTTTTATTTTTAATTTTTTGAGGAGCCTCCATACTGTTCTCCAGAGTGGCTACACCAGTTTGCATTCCCTCCAACAGTGCAATAGGGCTCCGCTTTCTCCACATCCTTGCCAAATTCTGTTGTTCCTGAGTTGCTAATTTTAGCCGTTCTGACAGGTGTGAGATGGTATCTCAGTGTGGTTTTGATTTGCATTTCCCTGATGATGAGTGATGTTGAGCATCTTTTCATGTGTCTGTTTGCCATCTGGATGTCTTCTTTGGAAAAGTGCCTATTCATGTCTTTTGCCCATTTCTTCACCGGATTATTTGTTTTTTGGGTGTTGAGTTTGATAAGTCCTATAGAGATTTTGAACACTAACTGCTTAATCAGATATGTCATTTGCAAACATCTTCTCCCATTCTGTTGGTTATCTTTTAGTTTTGTTGACTGTTTCCTTTGCTGTGCAGAAGCTTTTTACCCTGATGAGGTCCCAGCAGTTCATTTTTGCTTTTATTTCCCTTTCCTCCAGAGACATGTCAAGTAAGAAATTGCTGTGGCCAAGGTCAAAGAGGTTGCTGCCTATTTTCTCCTATAGTATTTTGATGGTTTCCCGTCTTACATTTAGGTCTTGCATCCATTTTGAATTTATTTTTGTGTATGGTGTAAGAAAGTGCAACCTTAGAGTTTGAAGACAGATCCCAGAATGTTCTAATTCTCCTCAGTGATTTCATATGGCTTTGTCACCACTGTTCTACCTACATGCTTTACCAAGCTAGATATAATTTCAGCCTAAACTGCCTCCTATCTCCTTGAATATTCTTACGTAATTGAAATGTATGCATGCCTATATATAGCGGCTCCTGACAATAATGTAGACTCCAATGTGACTCCAATGTCAAGAGTATCTGCCATTTCTAGAGTTCTACTTTGCAACTGCACTTAACTTCTGATCATTCTGATCTGTTGAAACTTGGTAGAGTCAGGCCTTCTTTATTTGTATCCTAATTATTTTTCTAAGCTTTGAGGACTGCTTTGTGTCCAGAGAGGACTGGCTTAGTTTCCTAGGACTGCCAGACCAAAGCACCACAAAGTTGGATGGCTCAAAACAACAGAAATCTATTCTTTCACAGTCCTGGAGGCTAGAAGTTCTAAAGCAAGCTGCCATCAGGGCTGTGCTCTCTCTCTGAAGGCTCTCAGGGATGTTTCTTCCTGCCTCTTGTCACCGTCTGGGGGTTGCCGGCAATCCCCGCTGTTCATGTCCTCCTAGATGCATACTCCAGTCTCTGCTTCCATCATCACGTGGCCTTTCTCTTGTGTGTCTTCTGTCTCTGTGCCAAATTTCTCTCTTCTTATAGAGATACCAGTCATCATATTAAGGCCCAGCCTTATCCAGTATGATCTCATCGACCTGATTACGGCTGCAAAGACCCTATTTTCAAATAAGGTCACATGCACATGTACCGCGGATTTGAATTTAAAAACATTTTTGGGAGATACAGGAGTCTACCCAACTGAGAGAACTGCTTATTCTTCTGTCCCTCTATGCATAAATATGACATGTGCAGAAACTACTCCACCTTGAATCTAGCAATTACCAGGAGTGACTGAGACGTGGGAAAGATGAAGAACTAGAATATTCTGGATTCTAAAAACAACCTCTATATTTGGTTGAGTCCATATATTTCAGGAGCGGCAGGGAGAGAAAAATGTGTGCAATCCTGAGCAAAGGCATAACTTAGTGAATAGTTTTTTATATGTGGATATGCTTTTAGCAGTAAATGTAACTCCAAAAGTACGGGAGAGACTAACCAACCCAACAGGCATTGACACCATTTTTATGGGTCTACGGTTTGCCATTTTTAGGTTTTGTGTCTTTGTTTTCAGCTCATTTATGTTGCAAGATCACTTATTAGTTGTCTCACTAGCTCCTCTAACCTTAAAGGCTTCCTCTCACCTCCCCAGCTCTTTTCTATTTTAGGACCCTCCATGTCCTCCATCCTCTGTGGTCTTCCTGAATTTAGTCTTCAATTCATTCTACAAATATTCACTGAGTGCCTATTATGTGCTAGGCACATTGCTTGGTGCTTAATGAGTAAAAATGCATTCAGTCCCACCTCTCGCTGTGCTAATAATCTAGTGAAAGAAATAGATATCAATCAAATAACTACATATAATACTGTGATGAGGGTTACAAAGTAGAGATGTAGCAGCATGAAATCATAGTCTTCAAAAGAGGACTCGACCTAGTCAGTGATATTACGCAAGGCTTCCCTGAAGAAGGGAATGCTTGAGTTGAGATCTGAAGGATGGGTAGAAGCTGCATAAGTGATGAGGGTAGAAGTGAGCAGGCAGAGAAAATGGCATGTGCAAGGGCCCTGTGGCAGGCAGGAGCTTAGAAACTTAAAAAAAAAAAAAGGCCACGAAGGAGAGAGGACAAGTAAAAGAGTTGTTGGAGAAGTTAGTGAAGTCATGCAGAGTCTTGCTAAGTGGCTTTGTCTATATCCTTTCTCCAAAGAGCAACAGAAAGACACTGAAGGTTAGGTGAGTTAGTTGTTGGTTTGTCTTTGTGAGGGTTAACAAGGGTTGCTTCACCTAGATGGGAACTCTGGAAAAAGACTGGAATTAGTGACAAACATCTATGTGGCTGACATGGTCAGCCTCCTCTACACTCATTTATTCTGTATTACTTGTAGCCCCCTTATTTGGTTTACCAGCTGTGCAACCTTAAGCAAGCTACTTGTCTGAGCTTTAGCTTCCTCTTCTGAAAAGGAAGATATTAATAATAGCTACCTTAGAAAACTTCTGGGCAAATTAAACTAAATCACGCACATAAAGCACTTAGAAAAGCATCCAGCACATAGCGCAGGCTCGGAAATATAAGCTGTTGATATTTTATTATTACATCTTAGGCATTATCTATTGATTTATCCTTTAATTACTTATGCCATATAATCAGCGCTCCATTTTAATTTTCTTGAATCATCCTTTAATTGTGCACTCAGGAAATTTAACCTTCCAATTAAGACTGAAAGCCCCTTAAAGGCAAAACCTGATAGCTCTCTCATCATCTATTTGCTGCTGATCTAAATACTTGTTCATCAGTTAGATCTTCAGGGCTTGCTCTGCTTCTATTCCCATTTATTGTGAATCACGGAGGCAGCGTAGGAAGGTGGAAGAATGATGGGGGCCGGTGGAAGAGGCAGGAGAAGGGAATGTGGTTCTAATCGTGGGCGTTGAGCTCTAGGGCTGAGTGGGCCAAAGAGCAGATGCCGAGGCGCACTTAGAAACCCCTCAGGGCCCAGAAACAGAAGTCATCAGCAGCAGCATCAAAATTAACGTTTACTGACCGTCTACTGTTAGTACTGAATTAGCTCGCACCCTCACAACAACTCTGTGAGGGTGGTGGTATTACTATGACCCCCATTTCACAGCCAGAGAAAGTACAACAGTGCAGAGAGCTTCAGCACCCCGTGTGACACAGCCCTCACGGACATAGCAGAGGCATGTCATTGAAGTCAGAGAGAGGACTTGTGGTTTCTGGCCCCCGCCCCCTCCCCCCCACCCCCCCACCCCACCTCCCACCCCCGCTTGGGTCTGAGCGGGATGTCCCTTAGCCTTCCCTGTTCCTCCGCAGTCCCCCTGCACTGGGCTCGCACCACAGACAGAGGCGTGCTGCCCAGGTCAGGGAAGGTTGTGTTCTGCCCCACCTAGCTAGTGGCTTAAGGCAAATCACTTGAATTCTCCATTTCCTCTTTCCTCATCTGGAAAGCAGGGGGATGACAAGAAGGGGCTTTCATTGGAAATTTACACTCTCATGGTGGAGCAGTGAGCTGTAGCTGTTGTCCGTATGAACCTCCTCTCAACCACTGGCATGAGGTCGGACAAGCTGCTGTGCCGTACACTCGCTGGGTTTTCCGGGCCTCCATATTCCCACTGTGCCTCTTGCAGCTAGTGACTTGGTTTCAGGCTGCGCTTTGTGCATTTTGGCATCTGATAAAAGTTAAATTAGAAAACCTTAATGTGGCATCCTCGCTGCATTTATTTTGGCTCCGAACTTGCAGAAGAGATCCTCATTTTAGTCCTTACTATTTTTCTAAAATCAGGGATGACAAGGAAAACAAGCCAGGCCACTCCACGGTGGCTTGACAGCGCTGGAGGAGGACATAAATGAGTACTGTTAGCACTGACGACTTAGGTAACTCTTCTAAAGGAAAGTGGGATGGTCACGTACCATTTAACAGGGTGGCACTCCTAGGTTCAGGTTCAACAATAACCAAACCTGTCTCAGATTTACCAGGTGTGGCAAAAAAAAAAAAAATGCTGCCTACAGGACAAACTGAATTGAAAATAACAGTATAAATTAATTTTTTCCTTTTTAAAAGAAGAAGAAGAAGAAAGGGCAAAACAATAGGGCTAGAAAGCAAATGGGCATGAGGAAACGTTTTGGGGGTGATGAAGTGTTCTAAAACTCGATTATAGTGATGGCTACATAAATTCGTTAAAACTCATCAAACTGTACAATTAAAAAATGAGTATTTTTTTACTACATAAATGATACCACAATAAAACATTAAACATTTTTTAATTAAAAAAAATTCTGGGGGCGCCTGGGTGGCTCACTCAGTTAAGCATCTGACTTCGGCTCAGGTCATGATCTCTCAGTTAGTGGATTCAATCCCTGCATCGGGCTCTGTGCTGACAGCTCAGAGCCTGGAGCCTGCTTCAGATTCTGTGTCTCCCTCTTTCTCTGTGCCCCTCCCCTGCTTGTAATCTCTCTCTTTCTCTCAAAAATAAACATATAAAAAAATTTTTTTATTAATTCTGAATGATTCCCAGACCAGGAAGAGTAAAGGTGAGATAGAATGGGAGGTGGAGAGTGGGATGGAGGGGAAGTCTGGAACAGGGCCAGGGTCAGCCTAGGATCCTGAATCTGCTCATCGACAAAAATTAAATGTCCCAAACCATTAGGAAATAGGTCATATAACTAAACAATAACCCATCTGTGAGACATTGGCTTCTGCGGATTTTCATCTCTTTGATATGCAATTACCATCGCATCCGTTGCATCATCGTGATTTGCATATTTATCTTTCACTCCAACTAGGTGGTAATCCCCTTAAGAACAGACACTGATTTTGTATACTTTGCAGTGCCTAGAGAGCTGAGGATATTCTTTCAATAAGTTATAATTACATGTTATTTTTGTTTTTAATAGGTAAATTCATAGTATTCAAAATTCAAACGTTACATAAGGGTAGGTGCACGCACGTGTGTGTGTGAGTGTGTGTGTGTGAGTGTGTGGGTGTGTGTGAGTGTGAGTGTGTGTATGAGAGTGTGTGTGTGTGAGTGTGAGTGTGTGTGTGTGTGTGTGTGTGTGTGTGAGTGTTTGAAGACGTCCCCTTCCTCGGCGCCCCCAAAATACTTGGTTTCCCTCCCTGGAGGTACAATGTTACCTTTTATCTTTTTCTTGTATATTATTTGAGGGATATTTATTATATATTATATAATATATATATATAAGGAGGGTGAAGGTAAATATATATTTTCTATATACTAAAACAGTGACAGTATACTATACACTCTGTGCAACACCTTGCTTGGACTTCGGGCAATGACTAAGGCAAACAAGATTAGAAGGCATGAGGAGATTAATCCTATAATCTCTGAGGAGAAATGGTTGATCAGTTCTAATTTAGTCTCCTTGCCAAGATAGGTCCCTGGGGAGGTTAAGATAGCGATGCAGGCAGAATTGTGTCTTAGGATCATGAGTGATAGTCTTACCAGAAATATGGAACCACATGATCTCTCCTGAATCTTGGTGCTATGGCTAGAGGAGGTGTAGCATGGACTAGGCTAAAACAGCCTTGCAATTGCTTTAATTAAATAATATCTAATATCATATCTAATTGGTGTCTCAGGTCATCATATACATACGAGTGACCTGGCATGGGATGGGTTTCAAAGCCCATGTTGGTTGAGAGGGGTATCACTGAGCCCACATATTGGATCTTAAAGCCTGAACAGATTTGAAGAATGTCCCTGCATCATAGTTGCCCAGAATAGCAAGTGGGAAACTGAAAGGTGAGGAAAACATCCTTAGGGGGCCAGGGAGGGTGAAGGGAAAGATGATCCATCGTGAAGAATTGGAGCCCAAGGAGACAAACAGTGTACCCCCACAGAAGGATGTCACGGTGTGAGGTGTCTGAGCCAGAGCAGGGTGAGGAGGGCATACGTGTGAAGGGAGACTACCGTGGGACATTGGGGCACAAGCAGGTGAGCATGTCTACGCTATGAGAAAAGCTGGTGCAAGGCACCAGAGTCTAAGCAGGGTGATGTCCCCACAGAGGTAGCCTGGAGTAGGGTAGTGGAACCCGAGCCCGGCAGGGAAGTCATCCACACCTGAAGGCAGCCTGGGGTGAAAAGTCTGAAACCAAGTAGGGAGATTAAGATGTCCAAGCAAGGGGGTAACCTGGTATGGTGTGTAAGTGCCCAAATGAAGCCAGGAAGTCATCTACTCAGGAGTGGGGTTAGTTGCAATCGTGGAATATTGGTTATATACAGAGGGATGGATCAAAAAAAGGAACTCACATGTAGGCTAATAAGAGCCATCACTGTTGGAGAAGGAAGTTACACAAACAGAAAGGAAGAAAACTAGAATAAACCCTGTGCTGTTAGATTGGAAATGGAAATACTGGTATGAACTCATGTTTTCCAATACAGAGAGACATATATAGAAATGGACATAAAGGTGAATGTATGTCTAAATGTACATGTATGTATGTACACAAACATATATTCTCTAACTCTGTCCACTGAGAGGGCCTAGGAACGGTGACACCTCGACAGCAATGGCCACACATAGAGCCCAGATGTTGGTTTCTAAATGCCATCATGTACTAAAAGGAATGAGGGCCCCTTGAAGAAATGACTCTTCCCGAACTGTGGAAGGAAAGTATAAAATCTGCCTGGAATGCCTTGTGGTGCCAGAAATAAAAAAAGTACTCGAAGAATCTTGGGGATATATTAAGAGGACACAGAAGCCCGCTGAAAGTGGGGCTCCCCTCTGGCCAAGTCTGGGGTAATTTGAGCTTCAACAAAAATAATAAAACAGGAAGCCACAAATCCAAACGGATATAAAGAAATAAATTGAAAGCTTAATGACGTGGGGGTATTTATATGCTTACAAACCACTTCTCCATAAAAGTTACTGATTACAAAGGGGAAAACAGTAACCGTAGAGTGAAGAAGCCACCACCATAATCAAATGATCAAAGTGAACACATCGGTAATGAGAAAATCAAAATCACGAGCCACCTCAGAGGCTGCCATGACAGAAACACAGCATCGATTCTCTCATGCTTGGTCAAAAGCGCATAACCCAAATCTAATCGTAGGAACACATTCAGTCTAAATTGAGAACTACCCTACAAAATAACTGGCCTGCAGTTTTGAGTGGGGTCTGAGGCTTGAGTTGTAATAAAGTGTCAGTGTTAACTTCCCAATTTTGATGGTTGCACTTAGATTATATACTTGTTCGTAGGAAATAGAAACTAAGGGACTCAGAGATGCGGAAGCATCATATCGACAACTTTCTCTCAGGTGGTTTAGGAGGGAAAAGTTCCTTGCTCTACTTGCCACATTTCTATAAACTTGAAATTGTTTCGAAATTAAAATGATTTTAAAAACAAGAATGGAGTTGTGGAGAGTCACAAGAGACGCACTCACACCCTAACAACAAGAATAAGGCGGTTAATCTACCAGGTCACAGCTTTTTAAAAATCTGTCGGAGATAGGAGGACACAAAGAAACCTAAACGAACTAAATTTCGATGTTATAAGGGCTTCTTGGAAAAAAGAGAACCATAGACGCTTTCATTTCTGACGGAGTAGTGAAGGATAAAAAAGCTTTTGGAGATGGGGAAAGGAAGAGCAGCTGAACTCTGAATGGAGTGTTGACGGCCGTGTGTGGCGAGCTCCCACCCATGTCTTCCCATGGCCTTCACCAAATGCTCAGAGGTAGTAATGCAAATGCTGGGGACAGAACAGCAGAGCTGAGAGAGATCTCCTCGGGTATGCGGGTCTTCCCCAAGTGCACAACTGCAGCCATAAGAAGAGAGCTGAGACGGATACCTCTGAGTGCTCTTGGCCTTGAGGGAGAGTACTGCAGTGGCCCTCCAAAGACTAAGGACAGAGAAGCAAGGCAGAGAGAAGTTTCTAAGGCACATAAAGCCAGTAACATGACTGGAAAGCCAAGAGAACTTCCCAAAAACATAGACTTAGCATCTGGGCTAGACACAGAGAGAGATTTCCATGGTTTGTGAAGCTGGTGGTGGATATAAAGCAAAAAGAGATCTCTATGGTCCGACTAGTGTCAGGTCTTAAGCTCTGCTAAAGGCAAAGTCCTGATCCTCAAAACATTTAAAGCCAAATGGTGATATAAATGAAACTAAAACAGCAAAAAGCCCAGACCCATTTAAAACTCCAGCCTCCTACTGGGTGTGTCCTTTGTTGAGAATAAATATCACTTCAATTTTTATTTTCTATTATACATATAATGTCCAGCTTACAATCGAAAATTATAAGGCACATAAAGAGGGAAGAAAATATGATCCATTATCAACAGAGGAAACAGCCAGTAATAGCAGGCACAGAGTAAGGCCTAAATTTTGCAATTATCACATGGGGACTTTAAAAATATCTTTGATAAATATGATAAAGGAATAGGGGCGCCTGGGTGGCTCAGTCGGTTAAGCATCTGACTTTGGCTCAGGTCATGATCTCACAGTTCAGTTCGTGAGTTCGAGCCCTGCCATCGGGTTCTGTGCTGACAGCTCCGAGCCTGGAGCCTGCTTCAGATTCTGTGTCTCCCTCTCTCTCTGCCCCTTCCCTTCTCATGCTCTCTCTCTCTCTCTCTCAAAAATAAACACTAAAAAATTTTATTTTGGAAAAAGTAAACACAATGTATAAACAAATGAGAAATTTTATCAAAAATTTGAGACAGATGGAGAGAGAGAAAGAAAGAAAGAAGAGGAGAGAGGGAGGAAGAAGAAAAGAGGAAAGGAAGGAAGGGAAAGAGAGAGAGAAAGGGAGGAAGGAGGAAGGAAGGAAAAAGAAAAAGAAGGATGAGGTGTCTGGGTAGCTCAGTCATTTAAGCATCCCGACTCTGGTTTCGGCTCAGGACATGATCTCACAGTTCTTGAGTTCGAGCCCCATATCAGGCTCTGCACTGACACACAGAGCTCTCCTTGGGATTCTCTTTCTTCCTCTCTCTTTGCCCCTCCCCTGTTCATCATCATCTCTCTCTCTCAAAATAAATAAACTTTTAAAAAAGGAAGGAAAGAAGGAATTGCTAAAAATAAAAAATACAATATCAGAAATGAAGAAGTCATTTGATGGTCTTAACAGAATTATGGGCACAACAGAGGAAAGAATCAGTAAACTTAAAGATGGATCAATAGAAATTATCCAAACTGAAACAGAAATAGAAAAGGGGGCGGGGGAATAAAACAGCGCATCTAAGATGTTGGGATGATATTAAATGGACTAACATATTTGTATCTGAAGTCCCAGAAAAAGAAGACAGAAAGAATGAGACAGAATATTTGAAGAGGTAATGGACACACATTTTTCAAAACTGATTAAAGAAATCAATCCACAGACCATAGCAGCTCAGTGAACTCCAAGCAGGATAAATATAAAGAAAGTCACACCAAGACGTATCATAGTTAAAGTACCGAAAAACAAAAATAAAAATAAAATCTTAAAAGCATCCAAAGGAAAACAAGAACAATTATGAATGATGGCTGACTTCTTACCAGAAAACAGTGGACGTCAAAGGACAACAGAAAAGGTCTCTTAAAGAACTAAATAAAAAAAGAAACTCGTCAACCTAGAAATCTACGTATATTTCAAACATGAAGGCAAACTAAAGACATTTTCAGACAAAGTTGGGGGAATTTATGTTCATAAAACCTGCTTCACAAGAAAGGAAATGACACAGATTGAAGCGTAGCTCTGCAGGAAGGAATGAGAGTCCCAGAGACTATAAATATAAAGCTAAATATAAAAGACATCTATATGTTTTTTAAAGACTGTTTAAAGGTTGGCTGTTTAAACACTACGATAATGACATATTGTACAACATATAGCATATGGATGGAAGTAAAATATATGACAATCAGGGCTCAAAGAATGGCAGTTTGGTAAGTGAAATTATAGTGCCGCAAGAGTCATACATGGTTTAAGAACTAGGATAATGTTATTTAAAGGTAGACTGTGCAAAACTAGAGGAATCTGTAATCTCTAGAAAAACCACCAAAAATAACAGGTGATGTTTAGCTAAAAAGTCAATGGTATATTTAAAAATATTCCATTTGTCCAAAAGAGGGCAGGAAAAGAGGAACAGAGAAACAAACAATAGAAAGGACCAATAGGAAGAAAATATCACCCAAACAAGATATTAGAATTAAACCTAAACGTATCAAAAGTTACATTAAATATAAATGAGCTAGCCTCCAATAAGAAAACAGAAATTTTCGCACTGGGGAGAAAAGGCCCAAGTATATGCTATTTAAAAGAAACACACTAGAAATATAAAGACACAAAGAGGAAGGGGGACCCAAAAAATTTTAAGAAACACACTCCAAAGTGTGGGGAGTCCTGAGAAGCAGGACATGGAGGAGGGCCTCGCTTGTTCAGTTTTAAACTCCTGGGCTGTCCAGGAGTCATGATGTGGGAATAGTGTCCCCCACTTTCTCCTTCTGAGGAACTCCCTCAAGAAAGAAGGGGAGCTGGCTGGCATGCTGGGCAGTCAACAAAGCAGCAAATGTCAACTCCATGCCCATAACTAGCTACATTTCCATAGCAGCATGAGAGGACCACTCCAACTACTTAATATTTCTTTTTTTTTTTAAATTTTTTTTAACGTTTATTTATTTTTGAGAGACTTAGAGACAGAGTATGAGCAGGGGAAGGGCAGAGAGAGAGGGAGACACAGAATCTGAAGCAGGCTCCAGGCTCTGAGCCATCAGCACAGAGCCCAACGCGGGGCTCGAACTCATAGACTGTGAGATCATGACCTGAGCCGAAGTCGGCCACTTAACCAGCTGAGCCACCCAGGTGCCCCTTAATATTTCTAACCAACATAAAGCTCTTGATCTTTAAGTTGGCCCATGCAGTCTTATTTCAGGTAAATATAAGACTTCTCTCAGGCTCTGTAAATAGTGAAAATAGCTCACACAACTTTTGTGACCTCTTAGGGAACGGAGGGAAAATCTCTGGTTCGAAACTAGAATTCGGAGGCTACACTAAGTTCTAACAACTTATTTATCTAAAAACAGAAGAGTGGGCTTATTTTCCCATTTCTACTTCAACATGTAAGGAGCTCGGAAATTGCCACTGCATCGTAACAACAAGTTAAAGCTAAACACACTGATAAATCAACGACTCTTTAAGGAGGTGAGGATAATGTCAAACTGCTGCCCCCAAGACTGGAGAGAGATGAGCGAATATAGGAAGCCATGGCTTCCCAGAGGAGAGACTCGAAACAGACACCACGGTGAGAACGACTGCCAGGCTAGGAAAACCTGAACTGTGATGAATGACGGGAGGCCCAGTGTGGACAACGCTGAGAGTTAAAAACTCAGGCAGCTGGGGCCGGGCACCTGGCGGCTCAGTCAGTTGAGCATCCAACTCTTGATTCTGGCTCAGGTCATGATCTCACGGTTCATGAGTTCAATCCCCGCACTGAGCTATCCACTGATGGCACAGAGCCTGCTTGGGAGTCTCTCCTCTCTATCTACCCCTCCCCTGCTCACTCTCTCTCTGTCTCTCAAAATAAATAAACATTTTTTTAAAGTTTTAAAAAACTCCAGGGGGAACCTGGGTGGCTCAGTCAGTTGAGTGTCCGACTTTGGCTCTTACTGTTCATGAGTTCAAGGCCCATGTCACAATTGGTGCTGACAGCTCAGAGCCTGGAGCCTGTTTCAGACTCTGTGTCTCCCTCTCTTTGCCTCTCCCACGTTCATGCTCTCTCTCTCTCTCAAAAACAAACAAACAAAAAAACCCACAAAATACAAAACTCCAGGCAGGCCCAGTCATAGGGGAGCCCCACATCTGTGAGCTCTACTTCTAGGACTTCAACCACGTTCTCATAATGAATATAAGAGAAAAATCCTCCAGTGCTTCCAGCAGGGGAAGGAGAAGAAGAACGATTTGAAATACATCAGAGTATGCTGTTCTTCTCAACAAGGTCTATCTTCAAGAGAAACTAGTTAAACAGAACCTAACCTACTAGGACATTATCAGACCTTCAGTAGTGTGGTAGGGTGTGGGGAAAAGAGAAGTATTCTATGATTAGGTTTCTGTCCTTTTGTGAGCCTATGTCTCTGGACTGAACTTCCAGATGTGTCTCAGGTTTTTTTCCTTCCCCTTTACATGAGCCAGGATGGCTACAGCGGGCTGGAGTTGGGTATTTCCCCTCTACATGGAAGGCTAGTATAGGCTGGAGTTGAGCTTCTCCAGCCTTCCACGTAGAAACAGTGCACAGTGCGGAGACATAAACTCGCCAAAAGACTTTTATTCAGTACATCATATCCAGCTCTCGAGAAAAAATCACGAGGCATACCGAAAGGCAAAGAAACACAACTTGAAGACACAGATAAGTGTCAAAAACAAACATGACGAGAATGTTGAAATTATTAGACTGGGAATTCAAACAATTATGATTAATATGCTCAAGTCTGTAATGGGTAAAATAGATGGCATGCAAAAATAGATGAGCAATGTAAGCGGAGAGAGATAAATCCTAAGAAAGAACAAAACTGAAATGCTAGAGATGAAAAACATTGTAATGGAAAAGAAGAATGCCTTTGCTGGATTTATAGACTGGACATAGCTGAGTAAAGAATATCTGAGCCTGAGGAAATCTTAGTACAAACTTTCAAACCTGAAAAGCAAAGAGAACACAAATTTAAATAAATAAATAAATAAATAAATAAATAAATAAATAAATAAATAGAGAATATCTAAGGACTGAAAAAATACAGACTATGTGAATAGACCAATATCTATTAGAGAATTTAATCAACAGTTAAAACCTTCCAAAACAGAAAGCACCAGACCCAGGTGAGTTCACTGGCAAAGTCCATCAAACCTTTAAGGAAAGAATTATACCAATCCTCTAAAATCTTTCAGAGGATAGAAGAGGTAATCCTTCCTAACTCATTCTAAGACCAGCCTTACCCCATTACCAAAACCAGACACAGACATTACAAAAAAAACTATAAATATCTCCCATGAACATAGAGTAAAAATTCTCAGTAAAACATTAACAACCGAAGTTAATATAAAAAAGTCAATTGAGGGGTGCCTGGGTGGCTCAATCAGTTAAGCATCCAACTTCAGCCAGGTCATGAGTTCATGCCCCATGTCGGACTCTGTGCTGACAGCTCAGAGCCTGGGTCCTATTTCAGATTCTGCGTCTCCTTCTCTCCCTGCCCTTCCTCCACTTGTGTTCTCGCTCGCTCTCTCTCTCTCTCGCCAAAATAAAACATAAAAAAATTTTTTTAATCAATTGATTTCCTAAATACCAGCAATGAACAAGTGGAATTTGATATTAAAAACACATTTATATTAGTACTCAAAAAAAAATGAAAAGCTTAGATATAAATCTAACAAAACATATACAAGCTCCATGCGAAGAGAACTACACACTCTGATGAACAAAATCAAAGAACTAAATAAATGAAGTGATATTATTCCATGTTCATGGATGAGAGACTCAATACCTTCAAGATATCAGTTCTTCCCAACTTGATCTATAAATTCTATCCACTCCCAATCCAATTCCAGCAAAATCCCCAGAGTTACTGCATTATTAAATTCAACAGTGTTAAACAACAACAAATCACAAGGCATACAAACAAAAGAGTGTGGTCCGTTCAAAGGCGGAAAAAAAAATCAACAAAAATTGTCTCTGAAAAAGCCCTGACAGCAGATCTATGAGACAAAGACTTTTAACAAAAACAGAGACCACCTAAAAAGAAACCAAACAGAAAACCAAGAGGTTGAAAAGTACTCGAACTGAAAGTAAAAATTCATTTGAGGGATTCAAGGCAGATTTGAGAAGGCAGAAGAAAGAACCAGCAAACTTGAAGAGAAGAAATAGAAATTATTGGGTCTGAGGAACAGAAAGAAAAAAGATTCAAGAAGAGTGAACACAACCTAAGGGACCTGTGAAACACAACCTAAAAGACCAACACACACGTGGAGGGGAGGGGTTTCAGAAGGGGAAGAGAGATCAAAAGAGGCAGAATATTTGAAGACATAATGGCTGAAAACTTCCCAGATTTGATGAAATACCTAAGTATAAACACCCAAAAAACTCAAAGAACTCCAAGTAAGATGAACTCAAAGAGATCCATGCCAAGAAACATTATAATCAAACTTTCAAAAGCAAAGACAGAATCTTAAAATCACCAAGAGAGAAGCGAACTATCACATATAAGTGATCTTTAATAAAATTCCAACATGTTTCTCATCAGAAACTTTGGGGCCAGAATACAGTTGGCTGACAAAAATACAAAAGACAGACATGAGAGGGAAAGGAAGGGGAGGGGAGGAGAGGAGACAGGAGCAGAAGGGAGGGGAGGGAAGGGAAGGAGAAGGGGGGAGAGAGGAGAGGGGAGGGGAGGGGGGAGGGGAGGGGGGAGGGAAGGGGAGGGGAGAGGGGAGGGGGAGGGGAGGGGAAGGGAAGGGAAGGGAGAGGAGGGGAGGGGAGGGGAGGGGAGAGGGGAGGGGGGAGGGGAAGGGAAGGGAAGGGAGGGGAGGGGAGGGAAGAGGGGAGGGGAGGGGAGGGGAGGGGAAGGGAAGGGAGAAGAAAAAGACCTGTCACCATAAATCCTGTATGTGGCAAACTATTCTTCAAAAGTGAAGAAGAAATTAAGACATTTCCAGACAAACAAAAGCTAGGGGAACAGTAGACCTGTCCTGCAAGAAATGCTCGAGATTCCTACAAGGTAAAATAAAAGGACACTATACAGTAGCTCAAAACCATATAGAGAAATAAAGATCTTAATATAGGTAAATTAAATATATATATATATGTAAATATATGGGCAATTATAAAAGCTAGCATAATTGTATTAGTGTAAAAGCTAAACTCACTCTAACTTTGGCTTGTAACTCCAAATTTTGCTTTTTACATAATTTAAGAGTTCGATGTATTTAAAAGAATTATTAGTTTAATGGTTTTGGGTACAAAATGTATAAAGATCTAATATTGTGACATCATCCAAAAGGGGTGGGGACGGAGCTATAAAGGAGCATAGTTTTTGTATGTTATTGAAGTTACGCTGGAATGATTTCAAGTTAGAGTACTATATCTGTACGATGTTAAATGTAATCCCCATGGTTACCACAATGAAAATAGAATATACGCAAAAGGAAATGAGAAAGGAATGTAAATATTTCACTACAAAAAAAAAAAAGGCTGAACAGAAAAGACCATGTAAAAACGGAAATGAGAAATTTAAAAAGGTGCCTGGGTGGCTCAATCGGTCACGCATCCAACTTTGGCTCAGGTCGTGATCTCCCAGTTTGTGAGTTTGAGCCCTGCGTCGAGCTGTCGGTGCTGACAGCTCAGAGCCTGGATCCTGCTTCATTTTCTGTGTCTCTCTCTGCCCCTCCCCCACTTGTTCTCTGTCTCTCTCTCCCTCAAAAATAAACATTAAAAAAAATTTTTAAAGAAATTATAAAAACCATAAGGCATACAGAAAACCAACAGCACAACGACAGGAGTAGGTCCCTTCTTATCAGTAATTACTTACATGTAAATGGATTAAACCCTCCAATCAAAAGACTGACTGGCAGAATGGATAAAAACACAGTGATGTCAATTAACGCAGAAAAAGAATTTACCAAAATTCAACACCTTTTCTTGATATAAAAAAAAACACATTCAACAAACTAGGAACAAAAGGAAATTCTCCCAACATACTAAAAGCCATATATGAAAAACAGAGAGCAAACCCCATACACAATGAAAGCTTTCCATCTAAAATCAGCATCAAAACAAGGATGCCCGCTTTCACCACTCCTATTCATCATTGTACTGGAAGCTCTAGCCAGAATAATTACACGAGAAAAAGAAATAAAAGGCATCCTTGGGGTGCCTGAGTGACTCAGTTGGATAAGCAGTGGACTCTTGATTTAGGCTCAGGTCATGTTCTCATGGTTCATGAGATTGAGCCCCATGTCAGGCTCTTGTCCCGACAGTGTGGACCCTGCTTGGGATTCTCTCTCCTTCTCTCTCTGCCCCTCCCCTTCTTGTGAATGCGCGCAAGTGTGCTCTCTCTCTCCCAAAAACAAATAAACATTAAAAAAAAAAAAAAAGAAATAAAAGGCATCTAAATTTTAAAAAAGTAAAATTATCTCTATTTGCAGATGATATGATCTACATAAAAATACCCTAAGATTCCGCCAGAAATACTAGAGTCAGTGAATTCAGCAAAGTACCGGGATACAAAGTCCAACCCACAGAAATCGGTTGTATTTCTGTATGCTATCAATGAACAATCTGAAAAAGAAATTACAAAAAGTTCCATTTATAATAGCATCTAAAAGAATAAAATTCTAAAACAAAAAAAAACAATAAAATTCCTAGGAATCAACTTAACCAGGAAAGTAAAAGTCTCATACAATGAAAACTACATAATATTGCTAAAAGAAATATATATAAATAGAAACACATCCTGTGTTCATGGATCAGGACACTTAAAATTGTTAAAATGTCAATACTTCCTTGGGGAGCGTGGGTGGCTCAGTCAGTTAAGCATCCGACTTTGGCTCAGGTCATGATCTCATGGTTCATGAGTTTCAGCCCCGCATCAGGCTCTGTCCTAACAGCTCATCTGTCCCGACAGCTCAGAGCCTAGAGCCTCCTTGAGATTCTGTGTCGCCTTCTCTCTCTGCCCCTCCCCCACTCATGCTCTGTCTCTCTCTCTCAAAACTAAACATTAAAAAATTTTTTAACAAAAAATGTTAATATTTCTAATATTTCCCAAAGTCATCTATAGAGTCAGTGTAATCCCTTATCAAAATCCCAATTTGTTTGCAGGAATTGAAAAACCCTTCCTAAAACTCATATCAATCTCAAGGGACCCTGAATAGCCAAAACGATTTTGAAAAAGAAGAACAAAACTGGAGGATTCACATTTCCTGATTTCAAATCTTAGTATAAGCTATAGTAATAAATACAGTTTGGTATTGGCATAAAGAAATACTTATAGGGGCGCCTGGGTGGCTCAGTCGGTTGAGCGGCCGACTTTGGCTCAGGTCATGATCTCGCGGTTCCTGAGTTCGAGCCCCATGTCGGGCTCTGTGCTGACAGCTCGGAGCCTGGAGCCTGCTTCGGATTCTGTGTGTGTGTGTCTCTCTCTACCCTCCCCTGCTCGTGCTCTGTCTCTCTCTCTCAAAAATAAACATTAAAAAAATAAAATAAATAAAAATAAAAAAAAAATACTTATAGACCAATGGAATAGAATACAGAGCCCAGAAATAAATCCTTACATATATGGCTAAATGATCATTGACAAGGGTGCCAAACCATTCAATGGGGAAAAGATAGTCTTTTCAACAAATATTGCTGGGAAAACTAGTTTCCACATGCAAAAGAATGAAGTTGGACCCTTACCTAACACCACATACAAAAATTAACTGAAAATGAATCAAGGACCTAAATATAAATAAGGCCTAAAACAACAGAACTCTTAGAAGAAAACATAGGATAAAGACTTCATGACATTGGATTTGGTAATGATTTCTTAGGTATGACACCAAAGGCACAGGTAATGAAAGAAAAAGCAGACAAACTGGACTTCATGAAAATTTTAAAACTTTGTGCATCACAAGAGACTATCAGCAGAGTCAAAAGGCAACCCTCGGAATGGGAGAAAATATTTGCAAATCATATATATGATATGGAATTGGCATCCAGAATATACAGAGAACTCCTAAAACTCAACTTCAAATAAAAAGAAAACAAAAACAAACAAAAAAAACCCAATTCAAAAATGGGCAAATGGATAAGCAAAACGTGATCTATATACATAAATGGAATTTTATCCTGCCTCTAAGTAGGAAGGAAATTCTGCAATATTTCATAGTATGTGTGAAACTTGAGGACACTAAACCAAGTGTAATAAACCAGTCACGAATAGACCGATGCTGTATTATTACATACATAAAGTACTAAAAGTAGTCAAAACCATAAAGACAGAAAGTACAATGGCGGTTGCCAGGAACGGAGGGTTGGTTGTTTAAAGGATAGGACAGAGACGAGATGAAAAGAGTTACGGGGATGGATGGTGGTGGTGTTTGCACAATGATATGAATGTATTTAATACCACATTACTCTTAACTCTAAAATGATTAAAAGTAAATTTTGAGGATTTTATCACATTAAAAAAGAAGTAGGAAAAAAACCTGCAGAGGGATGTCTCCAGGGGCTTTATTCCTATTTGCGAAAACGTGGAAGCCCCCGAGATGTCCTTCAGGAGGCAAATGGGCAAACTATGATGCATCCAAACAATGGAATATTCCTCGATACAAAAGAAAAGAGCTAGCAAGCCATGAGAAGACATAGAGGAACCTTAAATACAGATTATTAAGTGATCCTGGTCTCAAAAGGCTAAATACAGTATGATTCCTACTATAAGACATACTGGAAAAGACAAAACTATGGAACCAGTAAAAATATCAGCGGCTGCCAGGGTTTGGGGTACAAGAAGGGGTGAGTAGGCAGAGCACAGAGGGTTTATAGGGCAGTGAAAATACTCTGTATGGTATTATAGTGGTAGATGCATTTGTCCGTAGCCACGGGACGCACAACCCCAAGTACCCTGGGGTAAACTATGGACTTTGGGTGATTTTGATGTGTCGGCGTAGGCTCACGGACAGTAACAAACGTACCTCTCTGGTAGGGATGTTGATCATGGGTGATGTGTGTGTGAAAGGAGATATATGGGAAATCTCTGCACCTTCCTCTCAATTTTGCTGTGAACCTAAACTGCTCTTAAAAAAAAAAAAAAAAAAAAAAAAAAAAGTTAAAAAGGGGCACCTGGTTGGCTTAGCTGGCTAAGCGTCTGACCTCTGCTCAGGTCATGATCTCACAGTTCATGGGTTTGCGCCCGGCATCAGGCTCTGCACTGACAGCTCAGAGCCTGGAGCCTGCTTCAGATTCTGCATCTCCCTCTCTCTCTCTGCCCTTCCCCTGCTCATGCTCTCTCTCTCTCTCTCTCTCAAAAATAAAACCTTTAAAAAATTTTTAGAAATAAAAGTTAAAAAATATATATATATATATGTAAGGATGTATAAAGGTTTGGTTGGAAATTCATTTCAGAATGAAACATGAAATAATTCTCTTAAAGGAGTGTTGTCAGAATAATTCCCTAGAGGGGTGCCTAGGTGGCTAAGTTAAGCATTTGACTCTTGATCTCAGCTCAGGTCACAATCTCACAGTTCATGAAATCAAGCGCCTCATTAGGCTCTGCGCTGACAGCACAATGCTTGCTTGGGATTCCCTCTCTCTCTCTCTCAAAATAAAGTTAAAAAAAAAAAAGAATTCCCTAGAGCTTTAGTCTCAAACCTTCCTGACAGTACACCCCTATTTAACATAACTTGAACAAACTTCCCTATTTGTATATATTTATTATAAATTGGTATTCCTATACTTTAGGTACTTTATAAAACACACAAAAGTAGAAATTAGAAAAGGATGAGTTTAAAACAAAGTATAAAAAACATCCTGGTATCTTCTTCCCACACGCCAACAAACTCATGCTAGATGCATGTGCCCCACCATGGAAACCACCCTTCTAGGCCAAAGGGGAGAAAAATGGGCCCTGGCCACAGGCCACTGGCCAGTGAGTAACCCAGGGAGTGTGGAGGGGGGAGGAGAAGGGGCAGGAAATGACTGTACCACTGCTGAGTACCATAAAACTCTGCAGTGTATGTACAGACTATAAATCCTGGAAGACACGCTTTCTCTCCCTCCCTTCCTCTCTGTCCCTGCGCCCTACCCAGGCGATCGGCACGGAGGCGAGCCGCTCTTCTCCATTCCCACAGAAACTTTTCAGCCTGTCCCTTGTCCTCGTAGGGACTTTTGCCTCTTCTAGGCTGCCCTTGGTGATCACACATGATTGGCGTTCACCTGGACAGAGATGCTGAAGAGGCGAGGTATGAATGTGACTTACCCATACGCCTCCCAAGATGGCGCCTAGAGCCTGGTTTGGGACAATACCGGCATTTATTAGGAAAATGGGTCAGGCCAGTCGGGGTTTTCTAAAACACATTTCTGTTCCCCAATATCTTCCACTACTCTTCTCAAGAAAGAGACTCCACTGTTAAGATGTTAGTCCTGAAAAGCAAGTATTTTTTTTTTCCTTAGGCAAGGATTATGAACGAAATTCCACTAGAACTTTTTGAAAAACAGGAGTCTGTTTTAGTGTCCCTCTTTACAGAACTATAACCTCATAAGCACAATATACAACATATCCAAACTTACAGGGACACCTGGGTGGCTCAGTCGGGTAAGCATCAGACTCCTGATTTCCGCTCAGGTCACGATCTCACGATTTGGGAGACTGAGTCCTGCATCCAGCTCCGCACTGACAGCCTGGAGCCTCCTTAGGATTCTCTCTCTCCCTCTCTCTCTGTCGTTCCCCCCTTCTAAATAGTCTCAAAAAAAACACTCTAACTTATAAACGTACACATACATTCCTTTACTCAAAGGAAAAATGAACAGTCTGGTTCATTGCCAAGATCCTCTCAACCCTAAAATTCTGGTTTGGTGTGAAGTTGCACATGAATAGTATGGCAGAACCCAAATATCAAATTTATTCATTTTGTAGGGATGTGGTGAAATCTTTCTCACTTCCCCCTCACCCCCAGCCCTTTGAATTCCATCCAAATCAATGAAATGGAAACAGAAGCCACAGATTAACTATGATGTGACCGAATCTCTACTTCATTTTAAATTAGCCTAAGCTCACCCCGCACAAGTGCTTGACCTCCCTTGGATGCATGTATGAAATCATGGAAGATGCAGAATAAGAAATGACCGGGTTGTGGTTTTATCATAAACAAGCTGGTCTATGTCTCCTCGAGAAATGAGTCATTACCTCCAGGAAACGCAGGAATACATGCCAAGCCCCTAGCAATGCCCAGCGCCCAGGGGGTTTGCCACGGTCTTATTGTAAAGAATCACACACAGACCATTACACGTGTACAAACAGAGTATGTCCAATAAGAAATCCTCTGGCGGTCCCCACTCGCTGGACCCACCCAGAAAACACAACAAGGATGTTGAGTTGAGGTCGGCACCAGATTAAATAGGTTGGGTTAGCGTTTCTAAGAGGGCAGGTGTTACGCAGGAGTCGCCCGCAGACTCCTCCCGCAAAGGAATGCTTGGAGAAGAGCCAGCACAGAAATGAGCGAGAGCGGAGGCGGCCCAGTATTTCTGACCGCCATGCCTTCTTATGGAACCAGAGGGACGTTTCCCCATCACTTGGAGCTGAAAGACGTCTTTAGGACAGAATGGACGAATGGCTGGCTCACCGGCTAACCAGCACCAAGCTGATGTGACTGACGGAGGAGGGAGGGCAATAGACGAACCTTATTAGATGGATAGGCAGTGAGAGAGAGGGGAACCAACAGGAGTGGACTGACGGCTCAGAGAATTTACATTCATAAACACAAACCACATGTACTGGGGGAGGAAGGGGGTGAGAAACAGCATCCATAGGTTACAGGCTGGGGTGGGGGTTGAGGGAGGGCATGAAGAGAGGGCAAGTGACTGCATCAAAATCCGAGGAGGGGAGGGCACACTTTTGAAAAGAACAGAGCTGCCTCTAAGATGAAAAGAAGGGAATGCAGACGGCAAGTGTGAAGACAGCATAGCAGAAGGCAACTTTCGTTCTTACTACAGCTGAACTTCGGCGTACTTCAGTCTCCCAGGGCCCGTCTTGTGGGCCAACCTAGATCTTGAAGGCTGTGCCCTTCACACACCTGTGGGGACTTCTCATATGCACTCTGATTCCCGGTCATCACTGGGGGCCAGACATGACATCAAGAGCCCTGGTGATCAGCCACCAGGTCTCAGTCCCCGCTCATTACTCATCATTCCGCTCAGGATGAGAACTCCTGCCCATTCAGAGAGGTATCTTCTCTTCCTTCTGCCATCTACTGGTGGAAATGAAAATTTCATATTCTCCCACCAGGCTGTTCCCAGTAGGTTAAGTCTGAAAGCTCATTTAGGTAATACTTACTTGCCGGTAGAAGAGATTTTTCCAAAGGAAAAATATATAATATGGTTCAATCATTCACTCAATAAGCACTTAACTGAATGAACAGTATGAAATTATAGACACACACATGGTATGCAGTATCAAGAGTAGAGTCTTGAAACCAAATTTTGCTTGGCCCCTTGCCTACATGACCTGGGCAAGCTGCTCAGCTACTCTCCATCTGTAATCATAGTAACAATAATGATAATCACAACAGATAACACATATTAATCATTTGATGAGCCACAGTCCACCTCACTTAAACCTCACAACCCTGAAAGGAAGGTATATTGCTATCCACATTTCTTCAGGTTAAGACTGAAACATGAAAAGGTTGGAAAACTTGCCCAAGGTCCCAAAACTCTTACGGAGCAGACTTGACACTCTGCCCCTACAGCTTATTGATGGGAACAGTAACATCTACCTTTCAGGATTGTTCAAGGAACTAGAGACAAAACACGTAAAATTGCCAACACATAGTATGTTCCAGAAAATGACAGCTATTGAACAATTGCTGTGTGCTGGGTCCTATGAGATGTTAAAATTACATCCACAAATAAGCCATGGTCCCTGCCCTCTAGACAAGCGTAATCACAATACAATGCTAAGACGAATCCTGAATTCACCTAAGGCTGAGGTCAGCAAAGACAGCATCCGACTTTTTTCTTCAGTATTGTCTTCATGGTACCTGGCACAGTAGCTGGAATACAGCAGATACTGGAAGGGAAAGAGACGACAGAATTTAAAAGCACAAAACACAAAAACTAGGTTCAAGACTCTGTGAGGCGGCTAGGATGGATGCCTTTATTTCCATGTTAGCAGAGAGAAACTGAGGTTGAGTAACTCCCATGAGGTCACACAGCAACAGTCAACAGGTCTCTTGACTAACATTTGCCTGTACTCTGTTGTATTCCCCCATCCCTCCGGTTTCTCTCAGCCCCAACATGGCAGCCACAGGTTAATGAAGGTATCAGGTGGAGGGACGGCTTGTAAGCAGAAAAAAACTTCCAAGAGCAGGAGCAGACATCAGGGGCCACATCCTAGAGATACATGGTCCCACGGGAGCCCATTTTCTTCCTGTCTCTCTCCCATTTGGCAGAAACCAGCTCTTCACTCTAGGGTAGGCTGCTCAGTGCTATTTCCCAGAGTTCGAATTTCTGTAGTTATTTTTAGCGGGCGTTTCAGTGCATTCCTGGGCCAGGTGAGGCAGGAAAAGGAATGTGGGTGTGGGTAACCCTTACATCTCTAGTGCCAAGGTCTGGGTCTCTTGTCATTCCAACCAAAGAGATGACTCACACCCTGACTTACTATCTGCCCTGAGGCTTGATTTCGCCTCAAGAACTATGTGGATTAAAACTTCTTGTATATTCTCTAATTTCAAGTTCTTGGAACATAGTTTTTTTGGGTTTTTTTTAAGGTTATTTAGAGAGAGAGGGGCAGAGAGCACGTGTGTGCACGCCCACAAGCGGAAGAGGGGCAGAGAAAGAAGAAGAGAGAATTCCAAGTAGGCTCCACACTCAGTGCGAAGCCCAATGCAACAACCGGACGCTTTGGGGTGCCTGGGTGACTCAGTTGGTTAAGTGTCCGACTTCGGCTCAGGTCATGATCTTACGGTCTATGAGTTCGAGCCCTGCATCGGGCTCTGTGCTGACAACTCAGAGCCTGGAGCCTACTTTGGATTTCTGTCTCCCTCTTTCCCTGTCCTTCTCTGCTCCCTGCTCGCTCATGCTCTCTCTCTCTCTCTCTCAAAAATAAATAAACGTTAAAGTTAAAAAAAAAAAAAAAAAAAAGAATCAGATGCTTAACTGACTGAGCCACCCAGGTGCCCCAGAACGTACTTTCTTGATGTTATTTTGTTACCTGCTTTTGATAACATGGAAGCCTTCATTTTTCGTAACCAATGCCACAGCCTGTGGTTCTTTCTGACCTCCTTTCCCAGGGCTTTGAGGGAGGCGGAGTAGGTTTTTGGATATTATCTCCAGGCTGGAAGTTACCTAGAAAACACTTTGGCTGTAAGCCAGATATCTTTATAGGAGTCAGTCAAGTTTTAGGATATTTATCACATCTTTCAGGGACTAGGAAAGAATAATCATAAGCTAGTTGGGTCTAGACTCACTCCTCTTGGCAACTTCGGGAATCCCTGCAGAGCACCCTTAAGTTCCAGAGTGCCTGGAATTCTGGGCCTGCTTTAAGCCTGAAATAGCCTACCCAACTAGAACCCTATCCCTGGGACCCTTGCACCCCTTCATAAGGTAGAGATATTTTCCTCCTCTCCTGTAGTTCTGGGTAGAGGAAGTAAAACCAAGTTGACTAGTATCATGAAGCCACGATACAACGAATACCATTTAGTGGCTTCATGATCCAGGTGAGAAATAAGAGGGAAATTTTCTCTGGGCCAGCATTATGTGACTATCACAAGCTACTTCTTTTATTAAGGCATACAAATTAGGCATACCGGAGTGGCTCAGTCGGTCAAGCCTCCAACTCTTGATCTTGGCTCAGGTCATAATCTCATGGTTCGTGAGTTGGAGCCCCAGACTGGGCTCTGCACTGATAGCTCGGAGCCTGATTGGGATTCTCTCTCCTCTCCCTCTCCCTGCCCCTCCCCAACGCATGCATGCACATGCGGTAAGTAAATAAACATTAAAAAAACCATTTTTAATTTTTTTAAGTGTATTTATTTTTGAGAAAGACAGAGACAGAGCACGAGCAGGGAGGGACAGAGAGAGAGGGAGACACAGAATCCCAAGCAGGCTCCAGGCTCTGAGCTGTCAGCACAGAGCCCAACGCAGGGCTTGAACTCACAAACTATGAGATCATAATCTGAGCTGAAGTCAGACTCTTAACCAAATGAGCCACCCAGGTGTTCCCCCCCAACCCCCGCCACCAAAAAAAATTTTTTTAAAGGCATAAAAGTTAGGTGTGGGAATTGTTTGCAATTAGGGGACGGAGAGGGGTTAGTGGGTTATTTTGAAGCTCTGTTTCTTAAATCAGAAAGCAGAACTAAGGGATTACACCAAGAAAGAAACATAAGAAAGGCCACAAACACCCTCCCTACTCCTGAAACTAGAGCCTCTGGTGCCTTGACTGCAAAGATAATTTACATTTCACTTAAGAGAATGTCATTTTAAACTTCTATACTTCTACCCACCTTACCACTTTTGAAGACCTACCTTCTGGTATCTCCCACTTCTATTCCACAATGCAGTCTTAAGCCCCAAAGAACATAGCAGCAGTCCAGAAAGATGGCCTGTACTGGGTTAACATTCCCCTAAAATTCGTGTCTACCTAGAACTTCAGGGTGTGACCTTATTTGGAATTTGAGTCTTTGCAGGTATAATTGGTTACGAAGAGGTCACACTGGATTAGGGTGCACCCTAAATCCAATGACTGGTATCCTTAAAGGAAGTCCATGTGAAGACACGGACACATGAGGGAGATAGTTACATCACGAGGGAGGCAGAGACTGGAGTTATGTTGCCACAAGCCAAGCAACACCAAGGACTGCCGGCAACCACCAGAAGCGAGGAAGAGGCAAGGAGTCTTCTCTAGAGGTTTCAGATGACTCATGGCCCTGCTAACACCTTCATCTCAGACTTCCGGCTTCCAGAACCATAAGCCAATCAATTTCTATTGTTTTAAGCCACACAGTTTGTAGGACTTTGTTAACGAGGCCCTAGGAAACTAACACACACACCTTGCAGCAAGACTTCACAATGTTACCTTAGAGGATAAGGGAACATGGAGAATGGATCTAAATGAGGGTACAAACCCACAGGTCTGTCCTCATTTCCCGACAGATCAGATTCATTTATTTCTGTGCCTCCTGTCTTTCACAGTAATATCTTTATTTGTTCTGGGGCGCCTGGGTGGCTCAGGTGGTTAAACGCCCAACTTCAGCTCAGGAATTCATGGTTTGTGAGTTCGAGCCCCATGTTGGGCTCTGTGCTGACAACTCAGAGCCTGGAGCCTGCTTCAGATTCTATGCCTCCTTCTCTCTCTATCCCTACCCTGCTAACACTGTCTCTCTCTCTCTCTCTCTCTCAAAAATAAATAAACATTAAAAAAAATTTTTTTTAATATCTTTATTTGTTCTGTGTAGGACTCTAGCTTACGGTCTGGAGCTACTAATGTGCCTAAAAACGCATCATCCACGTTTCCTTGCTTAGTGTCTATCATCCCATCCTACCAAAGCATAATTACATGTATACTTTAGAGACAAGAGCTAAGCTTTAGAGCAGTTTTTAACCCTTTTAGTCTCCCCGGAAATAGGCATATACTTCAGGGGTCTACAGATCCTATGTGAGAGACCCCCACCTATTTAGAAAGTTCAGACTCCTTCAGGATAATTCCAATCTCTTCTCCTTACCCACTACCTGCACCCCAATTCAATATCAACTTGCTTCTGAAGTCCTCCAATGAACGAAAACAGCAACCCTCCCTTTACTTTTACTCAAAGGCTCGGAGAGAGACAGTGGCTATTATCCAAGCCATCCTAGAAAGTTCCATCAGGAAAATACAACACTCAGGGAGAATTAGCCTCCAGTCGTACCCACAACTCAAAACGAAGTCACAATTAAGGCTCCCACTCCACTACTTGCCTCTCCTTTTCTTCTACCCATCTTCTCCTTTCCTTCTTTCTTACCGACTCCTGACTTTTCTAACTTAACCTCACTCAAATGCGCCATAATGAGGAGCAATGAAATCTGGAGCACGCTAAACAAAGTACGCCATGTGTTTAGATTTCGGTGAATTATCAATGCCTCGTCCCCAGGCGTCCCTCCCAGGATGCCTTTCTGGCAGAAGGTACCTGACCCCCTATATTTACAAAGATCTTCCTGCAAGTAACAATCCACACCTGACTACCACAGAGAGTTTTACTAGCGTCTACTTTTTACTTCTTGCCAGACACTCTGCCTCTAAGAAACACAATCATGGAAACTTTGTCTTCGAAACAATCTTAAACCACTGGAATCTCTTCACCCTGGTTCTGTCGCTTCCGACACTTTCTCTTCTCATAAAATTGTTACATTTGACAAAAATGATTAGGCATCTTCTAGGAGTTAAAAGCCTTCAGGGCACAAGACTATTCGTGACCGTGAAGCTCAGTTAGTTCTGATTTCCATCAACTTTCCCCCCTCCGACCCAGGCCCGACAGAGCCATGGTCTATTTTCCCTCCAGGAGCTGACGACCTAGCTCTACATATTCTGAGTTATGTAGCCCTATAGATGGAGACAAAAGAAAAGAAACCAGTCTTCCTAGCCCAATGCTTAAGCCGTGCAGTCAGGGAAGTGAAGGTATCTAGGGACCCAAGAGACTCTGCAGTCTTACTTGAGGCTGTTGATCGTCCCCAAGAAAAACTCAACCCAACCACCTCTTAAGCAGGACTTCCCGTTCAAAGCCATCCATCACCTCGTTCCTTTGTAGATTTTTAAAAATCGTAACTGTTTACCTTAATTAAGGACAAGCGGTGATTCTGTCACGTAACTGCCACTGTCAGTTTCTTATCTATTAGCAAGATCTTACTTAAATCTGTAAAGTCCCTCAAACCCAAAAAGGTTTTCAAGGAGTTTGAATCTTTTAAAATTCGTATTTTAATTTATTAGTTCACACTCGGTCTAACGAAGCAAAAGCGGAGATGGCTTAAGTATCACCAGTTTTACAGATACAGAAGTTTCTTCCCTTTATAATCGCAGGCCCAGTGCTCCAGCAACCTAGTCCTTGACCTGCAGCTGAAAAGCAAAAGGTCTGTGTGAAGCGATGAAAGAGCACATCTTACTCATGTCGTGACCAAGAAACCCCAGGCGACAGGAGCACCGTAGGCCTGGTGTGCGGTAACGGCGCCCCACGGGGGGAGAGCGAGCGCTCAAGGAGGCGAGCAGGTTCTCGGCATCACCGCGACCGACCTCCGTCTGAGGAACTCTGCGGGGGCTCCGTCCTCTCCTACCATCCCCTTCGACGGAACCGAAGGCTGAAACCCAGTCTTTACAGAAGACATTAACGGCCTTTCCGTTTCTTCATTTTCCCTCCAGCCACCTTGTTCCGGACACCCAGGGCGGCCTCCGTGTCGTCGTCGTCCCCGGCGTCCTCCCGCACGCGCTTCTTCTTCTCTCCGTGCTCCCTTAACTCCTGCCAGAGAAGGGACGGGACGGGATTGAAAATGAATCACTGTCACTGAGGGTGACATATCTTGCTCTCCTCTCCTTAAAGCCAAACCCTGGGGCGCCTGGGTGGCTCAGTCGGTTAAGCTGCTGACTTCCACTCAGGTCATGATCTCGAGGTTCTTGAGTTCAAGCCCCGTGTCGAGCTCTGTGCTGACAGCTCAGAGCCTGGAGCCTGCTTCGGATTCTAGGTCTCCTACTCTCTGCCCCTTGCCTACTCACGCTCTCTCTCTCTTAAAAATAAACAAACATTAAAAATTTTAAAAAATAAACACTAAGTAACTCCCTAATACCACACACTAGCAAAGGGAGAAGAAAAAATCCCAATATACAAAAATGTTTACATGAAAATTAAAATAAGCTATTATTTTCACACAGCAGGCCAGCAAAGATTTAAGAGAATGGTAATACTCAGTATTGGTCAAGGTGTGGGGACACCCACATACACTGTCGCTGACAGCTTTTCTGGGTGGGAGAGGGAGGAATCTGGCACTCTGTATGAATTCAAATTTTAACATCATTTACTCCTTGGCCCAACAACTAATTCTACTTCTAGAAATTATTCTAGGGAAACAAGTACACACAGCTGTACATACTAGGATGTCCAACATGGTACTAGTTAAAACACAAAACATGAGAAAAAGCATAAACACACCAATGTAAGTCACATTATATATTTATAATGGAATTTTTTGTAGCCACTGAGAAGTGATCACATAGCTCTATATTTGTTAAAACAGAAAAAAGGTTAATCATATACAATTAGATAAAATCTAATTATGCCTACAAAAAGAAAAACAGCCAACTGTTATCAAGAGCCAGATGTTGTCTGTGGGTGATAACTTATATGTCTCATTTACTATTTTAAACTTTTATGTATTTTCTGAAATTTTTTCCAACGTATATTTAATACTTTTATAAACCAAAATACCTTATAAAGAATTCCACGTGAGCAGAAAAACACAAGTCCACACCTCAGAAAGCAGCCCAGGGGCAAAGTTTCCTCACCCCCAGACTAGAACTCGAGGGAGCGGACGGCACCGGCTAGGATTCTCCTTCACGATCTTCCCATCCTCACCATTACTATTCCTGCTCCTTACCGTGAGGAACTGTGCAGTTCACGTGAGCTTATCTGGCGCCCCAAAAAACCCTATAAGGTATCAAGGTAATTAGTATTCCCAATTTGCAGGCCAGGAACTGATTCTGAGAGGTGAGAGGCGTTGTTCAAACCACAATGTCCAGTTCACAGCCGGGTCTTCTGACCGCGAGTCCGGAGGTTTTCCTGCCCCATGTGAAACACGAGCAGTGGCTGAGCATGCGGTCACTGTGGTCGGACTGAGTCCAGACCTTGATCCAAATTACCTACCATCTCCACACTTGGCTATGCTCATCTTAAGTCTGGAATAAAATAATACTTCCTGCAGTTTGTGATGAGGATTAATCCAACAGCATCTAGTAGTTAACATTACTTGCATAAAAGTCGGTGGAAAAGTAAGTGGCATACCATCCGGGCAAACCTCTGGGCTTCGGTGACACGCTCTGTCAGCATCATAACCTCGTCATCCTGCGTTGGGAAGACAGGCAATTTCTTTCCAATTAAGTGTTCTATGCGCTGGAAGAGTTCCACATCGTACCTGAGGAAGGAAAACGGGTGTGGTTTCGGGTGGCTGACAACGCGGAGCTCTGTCCATTCCCAGACTACACACTGTGCGATATGATGCAACTGGAGCCAGTTTTAAACGACACTGAACCCACTGCTCTTCAGAGTACTGACGAGAGCAATCTTCAGTACACAGCCCACTAGAAAAATCATCCGACATATCCTTTACTCCCAGAAAAGACAAAACTTGTCTCTTTAAAAACAAAATCAGGGCGCCTGGGTGGCTCAGTCGGTTAAGTGTTCAGCTCAGGTCATGATCTCACAGTCTGTGGGTTCGATCCCCGTGTCGGGCTCTGTGCTGACAGCTCAGAGCCTGGAGCCTGCTTCGGATTCTGTGTCTCCCTCTCTCTGCCCCTCTCCTACTAGTGCTCTGTCTCTCAAAAATAAACATTAAAAAAAATTTTTAAACATAATCCAAATAATTATAATACTTTGAGTTGAGAGAAAAGTCACTGCTGTCCAGCTTCAGCAGCTGAAAGAAAGGGCAGGGGTTTCTTTGTGTGTTTCTATATGCCAAAAGCTACACTAGCTCATATATATATATATAAATATCCCCAATCTTCATTAAAGCCCTGTTAGATAGGTATCATTATTTCCATCTTACCAACGCTGAAAACAGCACAAGGGAGGTTAAATGACTATTACAGCAAATGGCAAAGTCAGGGCACCAAGTCAGTCTGCACCAAAGCTCTGCTTTTTCTCTACGCTGTTCTGCCCCTGAAATCAATTTACTCACTGTGTGACAAAGGTGATGGCCTTTCCAGAACGCCCAGCTCGAGCGGTTCGACCTACTCGATGGATGTAATCCTGGATCAAACAGCATAAATTTGAGTTACATAAAATATAAATTAAAAACTATGAACGCAAAGTCTTACTGCAAACTTCTGAAAGAAAATAATCTCATGTTGAAACATGGAAAAACGGACTGGGCAATTTGTTGAGATTAATCTACTTCATCTTTTTTATTTTCCTTGCAGCACAAAACCGCCTCTCTTCTCTTTATAGGAAGACAAATCTAAAGCATTCCTACGTGGCTGCAGACAACACGGTCCAGAGACAACAGCGCTGGATCTAGAGGCAGACCTGCACGGCGGCTCTGGCCGTCCTACCTACCAGCTACACAACTATCTGCAGGTCACACAGTCTCTTTGGATCTTGGTTTCTGTCTATAAAACAGGGATAGAAATGCATGCCCAAACTCAGAGTTATTGGGAAAATCGCATGAGACAGCACCTTGTCTACAGCGGTTAAATACAAAGCCGAGAGACACTAGCTGTTCTGGGGGCAATACTGTCCTCCCCAGGGGATATTTGGAAATGTCAGGACACGTATGCGGTTGTCAGAATGTCACCTGTGGGTAGAGGCCAGGAATGCTGCTAAGCATCCTACAATGCGAAGGACAGCCCCACAGCAAAGAACGTGCTGGCGCAAAACATTAATAGTGCCACGGCTGAGAAACCCTGAGATACGCTAAGAACCACAAGCTGACGATTCTGAAGAAACGAGGCTGACAAAGATCAGCACGTGCCGCACCCACCCCTGCGACCTCACGCCTCTCTTTGGCTGCCTTCGTTCACATCTATTAACATCACATCCTCGGGCACATGCGAGATAATGAGAATAAATAAACCAAGAGCCTCCCAGTTTCTGATACTTAAACAACAGAGGATTAAGGCAGGGGGGAGAGAAGTTTTAACTAAGGAGAGACAGAAAAATATCCCATTAAGAAATACCACTTTGGGGGTACCTGGAGGCTCAGTCGGGTAAGTGTCTGACTTCAGCTCAGGTCAAGATCCCATGCTCTGTGAGTTCAAACCCCGCATCGGACTCTGTGCTGACAGCTCAGAACCTAGAGCCTGATTTGGATTCTGTGTCTCCCTCTCTCTATCCCTCCCCTGCTCACACTCTGTCTCTCTCTCTCTCAAAAATAAATAAATATTTTTTAGAAAAAAGAAAAAAGAAAAAAGAAATACACTTCGGAAGGGCGTCTGGGTGGGTCAGTCAGTTAAGCATCCAACTCTTGATTTCAGCTCAGGTCATGATCTCACGGTTCATGAGATCAAGCCCCATGAAGGGTTCTGCGCTGACAGTACAGAGCCTGCTTGGGATTCTCTCTCTCCGTCGCTCTCAAAGTAAGTAAACAAACATTTAAAAAAAGAGAGAATATTTAAAAAAATACACTTTGGACACACTAGAATATTATTCAGTCATAAAAAAAGAACTGAATCTTGCCATCTGCGACAACAGAGATGGACTCTAAGGACACTATGCTAAGTGAAGTAAGTCTGAGAAAGATAAATACTGTATGATCTAACTTACATGTGAAATCTAAAAAAAACAAACTGAGCTCGTAAGATAGAGACCATATTTGGTGGTTGCCAACGGTGGGAATAATGGCGGTAGGGAACGAACTGGGGGAAGGGAGTCAAAAAGTACAAACTTCAAGTTATAAAACAAGGAAGCCGTGGGGATATAATGCAGAGCATAGCAAATATAGTTAATAATACTGCATTACGCATTTGAAAGCTGCTAAGAGAATAGAGCTTAAAAGTTCTCAGTGCAAGAAAAAAATCTGTAACGCTGTATGGTGACAGATGCTAACTAGACTTGTGGCAATCATTTCGTGATATATACAAACATCGTATTGTTACACAACTGAAACTCATCTTTCATGTCAATTATACCTCATTTAAAAAAAAAAAAGAAATAAATATACATGAGAACTAGAAAGTCAGGTCAGCAGGGGCGCCTGGGTGGCTCAATCGGTTGAGCATCCAACTTTAGCTCAGGTCATGACATCACAGTTCGTGGGTTTGAGCCCCACATCGGGCTCTGTGCTGACAGCTCAGGGCCTGGAGCCTTCCTCAGATTCTGTGACTCCCTCCCTCTCTGCCCCTCCCTTGTTCACTCTGTCTGTCTCTCTCTCAAAAATAAATAAACGTTAAAAAAAAAATTTTTTTTTAAAGAAAGGCAGGTCAGCAATGAGACTCACCTTGGAATGGGTAGGAATGTCAAAGTTAACAACTACATCCACATGAGGTATGTCCAAACCTCGGCTTGCAACATCAGTTGCTAGAAGAATAGAACGAGCCTTTGCCTTAAACTTATTAAGGGATCCCAGGCGTTTGCTCTGAGATGATGAAAAGAAATGAAATGAAAAGAATGTTAATCTCGGAAAACTAAGGAATCTCAGAATCTAAGACACACAAACTAGAAACACTAAATATAAGAACCAACACAGAAAATTTTAAAAGGATGTTTCCCCTAAGTCCAGACTGGGCTTCACAGGACAAAAGGAAACATGGAAGCAACAAAAAAAAATACTTAAGACTGAGGCTAGAAAATACTAACATGAAACAGGGATTAACATGCAGGTAGTTGAAAAATAATTTATTAAAAATCTTTAGAAACCAAAGAATCAACGTTAGCACTAGGGCTAAATAAATCAACTTAAAAGCTTCCATACTAGACAAGTAACTCTGGAATCTTCTACTTTGAGCCTCTTGCTATCCTGAAACGAGGAAGCAAGCATCCAGAGCAATACTTTAAAGCCCATAAAATCAAAACAATTCTGGGAAGATGCACAAACACCTCACGTTGCTATCGTACAGAACTAATGCTATAAGCTTGACCCTTGTTGTGCCACCGGTTCACCACTAATGATGCCAACGAATCTTTACCTGACTCATCTGTCCATGGAGGGGGATAGCAGTGAATCCAAGATTTCGGAGCAGCAAAGCTGTTCTCTGAGTATTGTTACAGGTGCTGCAGAATATCATAAAGGAGTTTCCAGCCAGTTCATTCAGAATGTAAACCAAGTAGGTATCCTAAGTTACAAACCCAAAACAATGTTAAGTAACTGACCTGGAAGAAAAGACTGGAGTCCTGGGCATATACATTATGTAAAAGACTAAGTCTATAGTTGCTTCTCAATTATCCAGACCCCGGTTGCCAGTTTTGCACTCATGAAGCAGCAATAGCATCTCTGTGAACCATGAATTTCACATGCCTGAAGCCAAGCACAAGGAGCTCTATACTCGGCAACCAGGAAAAGTCCCTACATCGAAGCATAAAACGAGGGTCCCTTGCCTATAAAAAAGCCACAGAATCAGCAGACAAAAGAAAAGTACTTCAAGAATGGGGCTGGGAAGGAATTACATCATGACTTCATTATTGTGGTTTAGCATGCTGTGAATTCCCGGAATGTCCTGACTTTATCAGTGATAAATATAAGCACAGTACGCGTTCTAAAACAAACAGTAGGCAGCTCTTAGCTGACCCAGAGTAGACACGCTTTCAGATGCTTTAGCGAGGAAGGAGAGGGAGAGGCAGGAATGATCAAAGTAAACACTCCACCTTGAATTTAGAAGGGATAAAAAGGTAATATTGCTGTAACTTCTCGACGGTCTGGTATTTGGAGGACACAGCACATTTCACAGGATTCTTCAGTGCTGCTCGCTGAAGTTTTTGCACCTGCAGAGAAAAGCCTGGAATAGTACACTGATTCCTAAATGCTGTTTTTATTTATCACTTAATGAAGAAGAAATCGGAAGGACTAGAAAGTCTCACCTTCTTGGTCATGGTAGCCGAGAAGAGAAATGTTTTCCGATCTCGGGGAATCACTTTGAGGATCTTGTCAACCTAAGGCACAAAGAAGAAAGGCTGCCAATGTCACATTTAGACTGGACGTTCAGAAACGCTCTTTGTGAAGGAGACAGTGAAAATCTAATCTATCACTATCGGAATTTGGGACCTCAAAAATTCAATTCAATTCAGCTAAAATTTACTGAATATTTATTAGCTGATACCATACTATATGCTGTTAAAAAAAACACCATTCAGAGAAAAGAAGAGTTTAAATTATAGTAGAGCTAATCTAAGAGAAAAGTCAAGAATAAGCGTTGACCAACTAAGCTATGAGTGGGTCAGCTGCGACAGAAAATAAAGATATTTCAAGGTATATGAAAGAGGTAGAACTCAAATGAAATAGAAAGGAAATCTGATGGAAATTTCTCACCTCTAAAATTACAGTCAGACTATATTCTAAAGAGGATACGGAGGCACCGACAAGGTGAGGAGCACCAGGAAATGAAAAAAGGCGGCAAAAATGTTTAAAGTAACTGATAATGACACAGTATTCCGCAAAGCAGGTGTGCAATGAACCGAATTTTGAAAGAGGGCACTTGACATCAACTGACGACTGGATAAAGAAGATGTGGTACATATATACAATGGACTACTACGTGGCAATGAGAAAGAATGAAATCTGGCCATGTGTAGCAACATGGATGGAACTAGAGGGTATTATGTTAAGTGAAGTAAGTCAGTCAGAAAAAGACAGATACCATATGTTTCCACGAATAGGTGGACTTTGTGAGACTAAGCAAAAACCAGGGGGAGGGGAAGAGGGGAAAGAAAAAAAAGACACACAAAGGGAGGGAAATAAAACATAAGAGACTCTCAAAGACTAAGAACAAACTGAGGGTGAGGGGGTGAGAGAGGGGGGAGAGGGGGTGACGGGCATTAAAGAGGGCACGTGTTGGGATGAACACTGGGTGTTATATGTAAACCAATTTGAAAATAAATTATTATAAAAAAATAATAAAATAAAATGCCCTTCTTCTTGAATAATTAAAAAAAAAAAAAAAGAAAGTGGGCACTTGAGATGCCCTCCAATGAGGAAGAAATTGAGTGCTCACCTCTGTCTCAAAATCCATATTCAATATTCGGTCTGCCTCGTCCATAACCAAGTATTTGAGAGCTCTTAAGTTGAAACCTTTCGTATTTTCCAAATGGTCTATCAGTCGACCAGGAGTTGCTATCAAGAAAGGTTGAAGAGAAAGGGCAATGTTTAAGAACGAGGACAAAAAGAAAGTTACCAACCACCCACCCGCCAAGCCCCCAAAAGTTCGGAAGTTAAAAAATAAAACAAGGCTCCAAAAATCCTTTCTTCGAAATCTCTCTATGCAAAGAAGTTTTATGCAACACGGATGGATTGACTCCAACGCATCGCTGTCAGTGCCCTTCCCGTGGTCAATTACTCACCTATTATTACATGCGGCTTTTTCGCCAGGGCCAGAGACTGGGACATTGAATCAATTCCACCTACAATCACAGCTACAGAAATAAAAAGAATACAGAAGAGAGATCCTCTATTGTTTCCATAGTTCACCGGGTACCTTTTTTTTTTTTTAAGAGACATAGAGACAGAACGTGAGCAGGGGGAGGGCAGAGAGAGAGGGAGACACAGAATCCAAAGCAGGCTCCAGGATCTGATGAGCCGTCAGCATAGAGCCCGACGTGGGGCTCGAACTCACAGACTGTGAGATCATGACCTGAGCCGAAGTCGGCCGCCCAACCAACTGAGCCACCCAGGTGCCCCTGAATACCTTTTAAGACAGTGCTAGATTTCTACTTAAATTTTTCTTCCCATATAACTTGCCTTAAAGCCAAAAAACAAATTAGCTCTGAAGGTCAATAAATTCATGTTAATAACATTTCCTTCTATTCTCCTTTTCCACTCATTCTTAACTTGTGAAGAAACCACAGTTCCTTTCCTCTCAGACACCTACCGCTTTGCACACCGATAGAAGACCCCAGGGCTTCAAACTGCTCTGAGATCTGAAAGGCCAACTCTCGAGTGGGCGTGAGAACTAAGGCAAACAATCGCTGGGGCGTCTCCAGCAGCGCATTCAGAATGGGCAAAGCGAAGGCCCCTGTTTTTCCAGAGCCGGTTTCCGCCAGGCCGATGATATCACGACCTAGGAAGAAAAAGAAAACACCTAACAGCAAAGAAGTGCTCTCTGCATTACTTCCCATTTTCTATAATGACACGATGTGGGCACAAAGTAGACAACAGATAAATATTTGACGAACTGGAGGGAGAGGAAAGCTGAACAGACAGAAGACATAGTGTCTGTCCTAGGTAAGCTTAAAATCTAGGGGTGACATACACAAATACGATACAAGTGACAAGGGCTTTAAAACAGGCCCCTACAACTTACAGTGAGAACACAAAGGAAGGAGTAACTAACTGCCCGGAGGAGTCAGGAAAGGCTAACAGTGATGGGTACATTAAATCTGGAAGTAAGCAATGAAAGAACGGAAGCACATTCCTATACGAGAACAGAGGAGGGAGGCTCTAAAGAACACAGCCACGTGCAGGGAGGGTGAGAAGTACAATGTGGCAGGAACACAGAAGTGCTAAGGAGGGAGAAGGAGAAGAATGAGGCTAGAAAGGAAACTCGTAAGCCATGCGAGGGTGTTTTGATGTTTTCCCGTAAGAGAGAGAATTGAAGGATTTTAAGCAGGGAACATGACGATCAATGTTACTCCGTAGGAGGATAACCCCTAGGCCTGACGGCTTAATGAGCCAAGGAGCCCAACAGTACATGCATTTACACTGCTTCTTCTGAGGGAAAAATGCCGTAAGTAATCCCTTAGGAAGAGGTCCCCATGGCTTGTTATCACCAATCGAGCCATACCTACAAGATTTGGAAATTAGCTCCCAAACCAAGACCACCATCTCTAGGCTGGCTGGCTGCAGCTCGCAAGGTACTGTGCACTACAACGGCGCCCACTGAGAATGTTCCTGGTGATAACGCCCTCCGCGGCTGATGCTCACGTTGTTCCCTGACTGTATAGAACTGCCGACATTTCCTTACCTAGAGATTAACCCTACAATAAACCCCTTTTCGCTGAGGTTACCTGAACGTGACTCTCTTCCTTATGATCTAAGATGACCTAAACAAACAGAATGGGGAAACACAGGAGAATGAGAGCTCGGTTAGGGTACCAGGGGAGGCAGGATGGCGGTCTGAACTGAGGCAAGACGGTGAGGACAGAAACAAGTGAGATGTACAGAGCGATGAACGACAATGTGGTTTCTCGCTTGGGAAACTCAAAGGCCACGAATTGAGATAAGGGCTTATGGAAAATTAGTTCTGGTGAGGAAAACAATGACTCTGGTTTGAACACAGGGAACCTGAGGTTTCTGCAACAGGCTCAGAGAGAAATATCTAAAAACCGGTTGGACACACCTGTTTGGAGCTCAGCAGAGAAGTTCAGGCTAGAAACACAGACGTGGGAGGCATGCGCATCCTAACCGTTGTGTTCCCCGAGGGCAGACACATCAGAATGACCTACGGGACTTGGATCCATACATGCCTAGGGGACGCATGTGGAAATTCTGATTCAGCGGCTCTAGAGATCGCCACTGTTTTACGAGTAACACAGGTAATTCTCATGAACACTGGCTGAGACTCGCGGATGCAGATAGTGGTAGAGCTTCCGGACTGGATGAGAAATCTTCGTAGTGTTTTTAGAGTCGGGAAGAAAAAAAAAAAAAGGATAAAGATAGAATCAACCTTAGAAGGAAAAAGGAAAGGAACCAGAAGAATCTCAGGAAGAAGAGCTAGCAAGACAGAAGACAGTACTGACTTGAATTGAGGAGGAAGAGCGCTCAAGGAAGGACAGTGACTGATGTCACGTAGAACAGACTTCTCAACAGACTTCTCTGTTAGACGCTGACCACTTACTAGGATCCTGTCATGCCAGAGCAAACAGCAAAGTCTAGTGAATTCCACCACTTACCCTTCTAAACAGTAACATCGATGTTACCTACAAAAGCACAGGTGTAGATGGGAATTATAAGTCAGACCAGAAAATGGACTAATTTTGTAAAGGTCACAGCAACAAAAGACAATATAGGGATAAAATTTCTCCCTCATTTACTAACTTTAAAGTTCCTCTTGGTTGTAGGGTAAGTGACAACGCATTGCAACAGCCTCTACCTATGTGTGAGCTAAGGGCTTCCAAAGCTTTTTATTCCTCGACTTTGTGGGGATTCTGCCCTCCCTGCCTGGGCACGCCCTGCCTTCTGGAACGGGGAAGAAAAAAAAAAAAACACTGGGATCTATTCCCTTTTTCTTTCAAGAGAAATCTTACAATTTCAGAAGAAAGGGGTAGACAAGAAAGATTTAGAGAAATAAAGGAGCTTAAGTCTCTCAATCCATTCGGCTGTGAGCAACGCCCACTGCCCTCAAAGCAATATTCACTTTGTGCAATTAATTTTTCGCTTTTATCTCCTTTCTTCTTCTCACAACCTGTAAGCCCTTCCAGCGGTCGGATCTGTGTAGAATGCACACCCAGCAGGAGCAGCAGAATAAATCCATTCACCTGCCACACTGCTAGCACCTAACACAACTGCTTGGTATATGGCAGCCATTCAAAAACTATCTGAAATTCCTAGAGAACTTTGAGTGGTCTCTGAATTAAAAATAAACTTAATACACGAAACAGATGGGAAGAAAAGCATCCTCAAAAACCATCAAAAGATTTCAATCTCCCCACTGTGGTTGATAGAGGGCCAAGAACACAGGCTTTTCACTAGAGCATCCCATTATTCAAATTCCGGCTCCACCGACAGCATGTTAAGTGCACCCATCCAAGGTACTTAATCCACTGGCTTCAATTTCACCAATCAACTCATCGTTCCTGCCTTCCAGAACTGTTACAGGTTTCAGAACGATGGATGGACCCAAGACTCCGTAATTTTGTAGAAACTGACACCATCGTTAGTACTTAAACGAAAATTTTAAAGTCAATTTAGGAGAAGACAAAAGAAAAACTTTGTTAGATTATTTAAATCTCTCGCGTGGAGCCGGCATCTACGGGTTTTTTAAACGAAGCATTTGTAAACTGCTCCTTGGAATGACATACGCTCAAGAATAAGAATAAAGACTTTCCAGGACGATTATGTCAGTCACATTACTCAGTTCTCAGCACTCTCTCACTGACTCCTACTTTCTCTGCATTAAATACGAACTTTTTACGAAAACATTATAAATAAATGAAGAATTACTACCACCGCCTAATTTTGGTTCATGCTTCCAGCACACGCTGTAGGGCAAGCAGGAAAACGCCAGAATGCACCAACCTGTCCTTTTGCTTTTTAAAGCAACTCCAGTACTGCTGATTGCTGGAACTTCTTCCCCGTTAATGGCCTCTACACGGTCCTTAGCCTCTTAGCGTCTCTAGACCGCTAGAAAGTGTTACCGCCCCCTCCCTAGGACACTCTCCCTCACCTAATTTGTATGAGACTGTAGCCTCATGATTTTCAACCCGCTATCCAGCCGCCATTCCGCCCCTCTCTCCTCTCCTGCCCCTCCGTGGCAACCTCGGCCATTCCCACAGTTTCGGCTACACCTGCCCTCGGGATGTGGTGTCTGCATCCAGTCCTGGACTCTTCATCGAGCTCTAATCCCCGGATTCCACCTGCACATTAGTCCAGGCTACTTCTTTGATGCCTGAAATCAATTCTTTCCAACTGAACTCCTCTTTCCTGAAATCGTTTTTCCTCCCATGTTCCCTTTTTACACCAGTAATATGTCCCAAACACATAGGCGACATCCCAGATTCCCCACCCGCCCCTGCATTAACAAACTAGTTATAAAATCACGATGATTCTTTTTCTATCATGTTTCTCTCTTTCATTCTCGCTACCACTGACCCACCTTTATTTATTGCCAAAATTACTGCAATGCCCTCCTGATGGGTCTCCCGGCCTCTGGTCTCTCGCCTCTAAACTACCTTATAAAGCTATGAGGTTAATATGCCAAGAAACGACTCTATGCATTTCATTCTCCTGCTAGAAAAATAATCTCCAAAGGCACTCCACCGCCGGTGGAACAAAGACCAAACTCCTTTACCCGGGATTTAAGTCCTGCGTAATCTGGCCCCAAAGACTTTACTAAGCCTTTCCCTCATTCTCTGTTAAGCTTTGCAGGCCTCACACATGCCCATGTGTTCCAGCCTCCTTGGCTTTTTTCTCCCCTATGCCTAGAAAGTCCTCCCCTCCCATCACGCATGAATATATGTCTAAATCTTATTCAGTCTTCAAGTTTCGGCTTGAATGTCTTTCCAACCTTTCCAGCCAAAAAAAGTTTTTTCTCGAATCCATTCCAATGAGTGGTAATCTATTCTCCTCCCTCAGTTCACCCAGAATGGAACTTCATGTCCCTGTTTACTCTGTAATAGATTTGTAATTATCTCCTTACTAGACTCTAAGTTCTTAGGGTGGGCAGCCTCTTAACTTCTGGGGCCTTACACTTAGATACTTACTATTCATAGAAGGAGCAAATGGAATTTCATAGAGAAAGTCTAGTCACTTTTCCACCTGACGGCCCTCCAAATCACTGAAGCCAATTATCATATCCCACCCAGATCTATTCTTCTCCAGACTGAATGCACTCAGCTTCTTTAACTACTTAGGACTATTCTTGATACTAAACCACACCCACTGCCAGTCAGTTGGTCCCATAAAACCAGGCCCCAGAACTAAGCATAATATTCTAGGTATGTTCTAACCAGTAAAGGCATTTCTCTCTCTCTAGAGCTAGTTCAGGAGTTCTTAACCTGGGACATGTAGGAGGAATTCAGGGCGAGGGGTAAATTCTATGTACAGATACATTTATACGATTTTTTCTGCTTGCCCTGGAAAACATCTTATACTAATGTAGCTAAGATTACATTCATTTTCTCTAAGGATCTTAATGGATTTCAGTTAACACTGCTGGGTGTCTTTTACCACCAACCCTAATACTGTAAGCTGGGCTTTGGGAATCTAAGTGCAAGACTTTACCTCTACTCCTAGAAAGTTCACCCTGTTAGCTGCAGTCCCGCTAGCCATCAACCAACATGTTAGCCATTCTTCCGAAAATCTGATAAACACATCTCACGAAGCGAGAGCTCTCAATTCCTCTAGATACTGACGTGTGTCCCAGGCACCCTTACGTAAATCTGCACTCACTGATTCATAATTTCTAACAAGTTTCTTGTTTTAGTGCACTTTAATCCAGTGGGTCCTTAAAGTCAGCATCTGTTGCAAACAACAAATCTCCTGATAGAAAGTAAGCTCAGTAGAACTGAATTACTTTTTCGAAAGCCAACAAGCCACGAATTTTGTATCTTTTCAAATTTTTTTAACATTTATTTATTTTTGAGAGAGTGAGACGGAGTGTGAGTGGGGGAGGGGCAGAGAGAGAGGGAGACACAGAATCGAAAGCAGGCTCCAGGCTCTGAGCTGTCAGCACAGAGCCTACAGGGGCTCGAACTCACGAACTGTGAGATCATGACCTGAGCCGAAGTTGGACACTCATCCGAAGTCAGACGTAACTGACCCAGCCACCCAGGCACCCCCACAAATTTTGTATCTTTAGTGGCCATATTTTTATATTACTTGAAGTACATACAACAACAGCCCTCAAAAGTGGTTAAGTAGTTAATTGACTATAACTTCGTATAGAACCTGTACTAAGCCATATATTTAATTTCAACCTACCTTGTAAGGCCAAAGGAATAGCTTCAATCTGGATCTTTGTGGGCTTTGTCCATCCCAACTGGTCACAAGCTTCACACAACACATCTGTCACACCCTTAGAATTCAGAAAAATACACTTTAGCAAAGAGGAACACACACACTTGCCTCCCAGCTAATTACTTTTTTTTACTTTTTTAATGTTTATTTTATTTTTGAGAGAAAGAGAGCGTGTGAGCACGGAAGGGGCAGAGGTGAGGGGGGGAGACACAGATTCCAAAGCTGGCTCCAAGCTCTGAGCTGTCAGCACAGAGCCCGCTGTTGGGCTCGAATCCCCAAACCAGGAGATTATGGCCTGGGCCAAAGTCGGATACTTAACCGACTGGGCGCCGCTGCCTCCCTGCTATTTAATGACTATCAGAGCCATCCTGCTGGTGACATGCGCATCCCTTACACTTAGATTCAAGATGTAGTGCGAGCCTACTCGGTCCGCTCTTTAACTATGAGCACTATTGAGATGCTAGGACCTCAGGACTTAACACTTTCTAATCAAAGAGGCAAACCCAAGTTTTTCACACGTACTATTTCATTTAAGCCTCACAATTCTCTGAAGTACGTATTATTACCCCCAATTTACAGATGTGGAAAGTGAGGCACCGCGAGGTAACAACGTGCCCCTAGTACGTGACTGGGTCAGAATCCAAACCCGTTTCATCCTACTCCGGGCGGGGAAGGCTGTTCATGCAAATACAAACGTCGCCACACAAAATTGGAGAAAAGCGCAAATGAGGGCTCTGAGGGACGGGCGGCCCTCCCAGCGTCCAAACCCAGAGGCTTAGGGAGAACCCCTGGAACCCACGCTTCGGAAATTCTGAAGGAAACCCAAGATAGGCCCCAGCTGCGTCTATACACTGTTAGCCGGAATCTAAAGTAAATGGACTGTGCCGGCGCCCAGTGTCAGCACAGTACAAGGAAAAGCCAGCGTCATCCACGCTTACCAGATCTTTGACGCTTACCAGATCTTTAAACGTTTTAGTTTCCTCCTCTAGCACCGCCGGCTGGGGCGCTTCGGTCGGAGAATCGTGTTCCTCGAGCGCCGCCATGTCTTCCGCGCACTCCGGAAGCGGGGCGGCGGCGCGCGGGGTGCCGGGAAATGTAGTTTTAGTTCTCCCTGGCCAGCGTCTTCTGGGCGCCCCCCTGCGGGCTTGTTGGGATTTGCCGGCGGGAGGGCTGAGGCTTACGGGAACTTACTTTTTAAAAAAGGGGCGGAGGATGGATATAAACGTGTGAGCTTGTGGAACTGAGAGGAGTGCAGAAGGGACTGATGACCTGGGCCTTCTATCTGACCTTAGGTTCCTTTTAAGAAGTTATCTCCACCTCCGACACCTCTTATTTTCTTTGCTTTTCCGATCATAGAGCATTGAAAAGGTTGATACCGCAACGCTATTTATTTGTTGTAATTGTTCCATTCATTTACTCAGTAAGAGCCCACCATATGCTAGGGCTATGCTAAATGCCTAGTGACCAGGACAGCATCCGCTGCTGTGGAGAAGACAGATAATAAATAAATGATCACAGATAGTTTCAAATTGTGAAAAAATGCTACGATGTCACAAACAACAATGATAGAGAGTAACCCGGGGAGGGCAGGTTGTGGGGATAACTGTGAGCTTGGGCAAGGCCTCTGGGAGGCAGTGATAGTTGAGCCGAGAGCTCACTGATGAGAAGAAGAAAGTCCCTTGAAGAGTCCAGGGACAATTTCAGACTAAAGGAATAGCAAGTCTATTGCTACCCTGGCGGAAGAGTAGCCAATGAAGCTGTTCTGGGAAACAGCCCGCCATTACCGAGGCAAATTAAGTTATTTTCTGTTGCATGCCTTGTGCCCAGCAAGCACATTCCTCCAGCATGCAGGTTCTCACATGATGCCAGTGTTCATATTATGCTGGAAGCGGGGAGTTGGAGGCAGCCGGTATGTATCCTTGGGGGAGTGCATTATTAAAATGTGTCCACGGTGTGAGCAAATATGCCTATAACAATATGGCTAGAACTCAAAAACCAGTGCTGTGTGGGAAAAGTATAAAATATGTCATGTACATTTAAAATATATACCCAGAGGACGCCTGGGTGGCTTAGTTGGTTGAGCATCTGACTCTTGATTTTGGCTCAGGTCATGATCCCAGGGTCGTAGCCCTGTGTCCACACTGAACATGGAGGCTGCTTAAGATTCTCCCTCTCTCTGTGCCCCTCTCACCTGGTCTCTCTTTCTCTCTCTGTCTCTAAAATTAAAAAAAAAATTAGGGGCACCTGGGTGACTCAGTAGGTTAAGTGTTCAACCTTAGCTCCGGTCATGATCTCGAGGTTCATGGCTTCAAGCCCTGTGCGCTGACGGCTCAGAGCCTGGAACCTGCTTCGGATTCTGTGTCTCCCTCTCTCTCTGCCTCTCCCATGCTCACACTTGTCTCTCTCTCTCAAAAATAAATAAAAATTAAAAAAATTTAATAATAATAAAATTAAAAAAGATTTTTATTTAAAATACATTTTATTTAAAATATCTAAAGATGAGATGTACTCCAAAAAATAAAATAAAATAAGCTAAAAATTTTGCCCACAAAATATCACTTTCTGCTAGAGCACATACAAATAGAAAGATACACTAGAGACATTTGAGAATGGTTACCATGGAGAGAGAGGAATTGGGATAAAACTGGGAATGGGGGGACTGGGAATAAAAGAATACATACACAAAGCAAGAGAAGGGAATTGTGACAATGTACCTTGACCTGAGAATTGTCAACTCAGCTCAGCGTGCCTGAGGTCCTTCCCACCACCAGGTGAAAACAGGCCCTCACTTAGGAATCACACTGGTGTCTGGGAAAACAAAAACAGGTAGGGTGAAGTCAGAGAAGCAGGCCCAGGTCAGACCCTGTGGGACCCTGGAGTAAAACCTGGGGATTGGATGTTATCCTGAATACAGAAGGAAGCCCCTGGAGGGTATTGAGCAGAGAAGCTACACAACCTACCTAATCTAAAATATCACTCTAACTCTTTATGGAGACAGGAGAGAGGAAAGGGTTGAAAGAGAAACTTCTAAGAAGCAAGAGAGAGGGGCGCCTGGGTGGCTCAGTCGGTTAAGCGGCCGACTTCAGCTGAGGTCATGATCTCACGGTCTGTGGGTTCAAGCCTGGAGCCTGCTTCAGACTCTGTGTCTCCCTCTCTCTGTGCCCTTCCCCTGCTCATACTCTGTCTCTATGTCTCTCAGAAATAAATAAATGTTAAAAAAAAAAATTAAAAAAAAAAAGAAGCAAGAGAGGATCTTCACACCCCAAGCTCTAAGCACACTGCCCGATGCAAAATGGACGCCCCGGAAACGCTCGGTGGATGAATTACAACTTGGCGAAGCACCGGGATCAAGTGTGATGGCAAATCAGAGAGAACTGTGCTGATGTTTCGGGAGTCAAGCCGCTTCCGGCTTTGAGATGACCTCCTGCAGAATACTCTAGGGGCTTTGCTTTTTTTATATCCGTTTCTCCACATTAAAGGAGAGGAGAGAAGACATCCACCGCATAAAACCACAGGTCACCCTGAAACTGGCCGCATCATCACATGCTTGTGCCAACACAGTCCGAGGCCCTCCGGCTGGGCTGTCCCATCGGCTCCCTTCCTCCTCACCCCTCCTCTCCGTCTTCCCCTTCCCGGGGCTGGTAATTCGGCCGCCTTAGCAGATAATGCAGAAAATGTGATTGGGGATAAGGGGAAGTTGACTTACCCCAAAGAAGTTCTCCCGAACTAGCTCTGTCTCCTTTTGTAGACCTGATGAGGGAGCATGAGGCAGGCGGAGGGGCAAAGCACAGCTAGCACCACACCCCCCCCACTCCCCCAACCCCCCATCCCCCTACTCGCTAGGTGGAATATGTGTGATATTCCTCGGACACTCCTGGCCGCCCAAGAACAAAGGAAAGGAGTTTTGTTTTGTTTTGTTTTTTTAATTTTTAACGTTTATTTATTTTTGAGAGACATAGAGACATAGCGTGAGCAGGGGAAGGGCAGAGAGAGAGAGGGAGACACAGAATCTGAAGCAGGCTCCAGGCTCTGAGCTGTCAGCACAGAGCCCGACATGGGGCTCAAACTCACAGACCGTGAGATCATGACCTGAGCTGAAGTTGGCCGCTTAACCAACTGAGCCACCCAGGCGCCCCGGAAAGGAGTTTAAGTGCTGGCCTTGGTAATGCGGGAAACAAAGGCGAATGAAAAATTAAGTTCCCTTACTGCCTACAGCCCAGCGACAAGACCTTGAGACCCCCAGACTGACCTCCTTCTAGGAGCTCAGCAACCTCCATGATGACACTTTGCTAAGGGGGAAAAAGAGAAACTTAGCTTAACATTATCCCAACCTCCGGAATCTTGTAAGTCCAATTCCTTATCTCAAGTGCCCCAAGATACATGCTGGCAATCATACTCCAAGTTTATGGACCCCTGACTACATCTGAAGGGGCTCATGACTGAGGTTTTATTAAACGGTGATAGGGGCGCCTGGGTGGCTCAGTCCGTTGAGTGTCCGACTTCGGCTCAGGTCATGATCTCGCGGTCTGTGAGTTCGAGCCCCACGTTGGGCTCTGTGCTGACGGCTCAGAGCCTGGAGCCTGCTTCAGATTCTGTCTCCCTCTCTCTCTGCCCCTCCCCCACTCATGCTCTGTCTCTCTCTGTCTCAAAAATAAATAAATAAATAAAAATAAAATAAAATAAAATAAAAATAAACGGCGATAAAAGGTGTTTCCCTAGCAACAGTTAACCCCTCAAGGTCCTGGAAACCTTGCTTCCAAAACATCTTAGAGACTTAATCCCCGCCCTCCTCCCAACCTGGGAGTATATAAGGAGTTACCCACCAGAACCCCACCCCCACCCCACCCCCACCCCTCGGCAGCTCTTCCTGCCCCTGGGTCCTGTCCCCATGCTTTAATAAAATCGCCTTTTGGCACCGAAGACATCTTCAAGAATTCTTTCTTGGCCATCAGCTCCAGACCCCATGAGTCCCCCATGGCCCCAAAACTTCATCGGACCTGCTAGAAATGTTGTATTCCTTGTTTGACAAACAAGAAACTCGAGTCCAGACAGGAAAGAGACATGTCACACAGCAAGGTAGCAAGAAACAAGAGGAGAACCCAGGCCCCTGGAGGCCCAGACGGTGCTTTTACCGCAGAGAACATCAACTTCCAAGACCACAAGCAGCTTTTTTCCTATGGTCACACTCAGAATTCCTCGGCCCCAAGTTTGGTTAAAGTGTGTTACAGGAAAGAAAAAAAAAACTTCACACAGAAGATTTCTAATGGGAAATCTCTTTAAACTACTCAGCTGCTATTAAAAAATAAAACTATCCACTTCAAAAAAATATTTCAAAAAGGGCATCGGTTAAGGGTCCGATTCTCGATACTGGTCATGCGCTCACGGTTCGTGAGTTCAAGCCCCGCGTTGGGCTCTGCACGGACAGCGCAGAGCCTGCTGGGGATTCTCTCTCTCCCTCTCTCTCTCTGCCCCTCTCCCACTCACGCACACTCTCTCCCTCTCACAAAATAAATAAACTTTTAAAAAATATTTTTTAAAAAACCCTGTCCTTTTCAGCCAAGCCAAAATCTTTTCTGTTTGTTCTTGGGTAATTCAAGCATCAGCTATTGTTAAAACTTCCTCCGGTGCCAGCGTCCCCGAGGTGCAGAGGGACGCCAAGGCGACACGGCCTGATTGCGCCATTCCTTGGTCCGGGCCGTGCCGGCGAGGTCTGCACCTCGACCAACACCCACCTGGGTGACACGACTCATGTCAGACCCGCAGGGCAGCCACAGAGGCTTCCACAGAGAAAAAAATCCTGCCTCAGCCGAGGGGACTGTCCGCTTCTGCCAATTCCTCCCAGGCTTCGAGTAGCTGGGATATTTATACTCTGGTCATGGATATAATAGAGGTCATTCTAGTAACCCGACAGTGTCACGTCCTGTTCTTTAGAACAATGAGGAAGGTTGGAGAGGAAATCCAAATAAACACCCAAAATGGTGAGAGGGGGTGAAGCAAGTCTGAAACAATACACTGGCTCCAGAAGGGCTGAGCAAAGCGACTGCCCCCACCTTACTCTGAAAGGCTTTCACAGGCTCCCACACACTGCGGCTTTCGTATGCCCCTTTGTCCACAAAAAAATTATGAAAAAGAATATTTTAAGGCTGCACGAGCCATCGGGACAAATATATCAATATTCCATATTAAAATAGTTCCTTTGATGTAAAAGTTCCTTTTTTTTTTTCTCCTTTGGATGTTAAAAGAATTTAAAACCTTTTTCGTGGGTCTCTGAAAGTATGTTGGGCTCCAGACACTGTGGCCACTGCACCCAGCAGATAAGGGGAGGACTGTGGGCAGGGACACTGGGCTGCTGTGGGGCGTGAGCACGTCGGGAGACAGTGGCTCTGTCGGGACAGAGGTGGCTCCTGGAGCCACCCAAACTTCGGGACAAGACTTCTGTGGAAGACGCAAACAAGAATCCATTGTGCCTCCGTTTCAGCTCAAACTCCGTCCCCTCCCCCCCTCCCGGAAGCTGCATTCCCTGTAGTCTGTTGTGGAGAAAGCTCCCGTTCTGTTCTGAAAATGTTCTGTACTCATCAAGGAGGAACCAGCGCCAAATTTAATCAGTCAGAAAACTATGTTTAACTTTTGAATTAAAATCTGTTATGAATCTTAGACTGTTATAATGAAGGTAGAAACAAGAGGACAGTCTACGTGGAATTCAGAAGAAAGCGTTGACGTCCGAATTACTTAGTTGCATAACCAATCTGTGTCTAGAGGAAAAAAGATAACTAGTCCCAGTTGTTTGTTGCTTTCGTTTTCTTTTTGATTTTAGGTTGAAATTCTTAAACATATCTCAAAATGCAGAGGAATCGGTGTTTGTTTCTTTTTTGTTGTTGTTCAACAAATATTCTCAAACATTATGTCGGACCTTGGGCCAGACATCAAGATCCAGAAGGAAGCAGGAAACCTATGGTCCAGTTGAGGAGACAGCCTTGTTTCAAAAATAAGAAGACAGTTGGGGCGCCTGGGTGGCTCGGTCAGTTGGGTGTCCAACTCTTGATATCGGCTCAGGTCAGGATCTCGTGATCCGTGAGTTCGAGCCCCACATTGGATTACATGCTGACCATGCAGAGCCCACTTGGGGCTGTCTCTTTCCCTCTCTCTCTGCCCCTCCTTCAGCTCACACTTCCTCTTTCTCTCTCTCTCTCAAAATAAATAAATAAACTTAAAAAAAAGAAGAAAGAAAGAAAGAGAAAACACTCACAATAAAGTGGGACAGATAGACACAGAAAAGTAATCGCAAGTGAGATGAGTGACACCAAGGAGAAAAACAAGGCGATAACCTAACCTTAGCTGTGAATCATGGACATTTTCCCTGTGGAAGTGACTTTTTAACTGAAACCTGAAATTGACTAGCTATGTGGGACTAGGGTGTGGTCAGGCTTCTTCTAGGTGGGGGGAAAAAAATCAAATGCAGCTTATAAAGATTGTAAGATGATGATTTAGCACGAAGCCGGCAGTATAGGTAGGGTCCGGAATATCTAGGACCATGTAGGCCATGTAAAGGATCTGGGGTTTTGGGACTTTATTCTTTTTTTTTTCTTAATTTTTTTTAATGTTTATTTATTTTTGAGAGACATAGAGGCACAGCGTGAACAGGGGAAGGGCAGAGAGAGAGGGAGACACAGAATCCGAAGCAGGCTCCAGGCTCTGAGCCATCAGCACAGAGCCCGACGCGGGTTTTGAACTCACAGAACACGAGATCATGACCTGAGCTGAAGTTGGCCGCCCAACCGACTGAGCCACCCAGGCGCCCCTTGGGACTTTATTCGAAGGGCAATGGGAAGGAAGCCTTGGAAGAGATTTGGGCAAAGATGCATTTGAAAAGATCACTCAGGCAGGCGGCTGCAGCGGAGAACAGACTGGGTCCGGGCAGAGGGAGGCAGAAATACCGCTTCCCAGTTACCAAGCCAAAGATGATGGTATGTTGGACCAGAAAGGGGCAGTAGGGTTGGAGAGAAATGGACAAATTTAAAGGGTGTGGAGATGTTAGATAAATCCTCATGACTTGGCTTATGATTAAAGCCAGTGTCTGGCTTCAGCAAGTAGAAAGGGGCTGGAACCTTTACCTAGCTAGGGAACACTGGAAGAGAGGCAAACTCGTGGGCGGATAAAAGGAGTGAGGTCATGTTCAGAAGGGAATGGTTATTGTAGGAACTAAGACTTGAACCCAAGCAAGACAGGCTCCGGCATTTCCAGCCTTACCACCGTTCTGTATGGCCACTAGGTTATCCCTAGCGTGGCTAAGGGAGGTAGAAATATAAGTAATAGGTCTTTAATTATTTTTCAGTTAGCTTAAGCAAATCATTCTGTTTCCCGTATGGTCTACACACCCCAAAAGGCAGCTCTTCGGTGGATAATCAGTTTTGAATCTCAGCTAGACCTTGTCTCCCAATAAACACTACGACGTTGGCATCTGGATTTCTCCCCCACACCAGCTTCTCTCTCCATCCTCCCCACCACACCTCTTCCTTTCCTCCAGCCCCCCCATCAGCAAGTCCTACAGACTCCTTTCCAAAATTTATCTCGAGTCCCCCTCCTTCTCCCTTCCCGTCACTACCGCCATGGCCCCAAACGGACTTTCTCATTGTCGGATTTCCCAGCCGACTGTATGCTCTCTAAGAGCAGCGACCACAACTGTGCTCTTCCCCGCCCCCGTCATGCCCGGTGCCTAGCTGAGACTAAGCATTCAGCAAATAGTTGCCCAATGAGTGAAGGAGACTGGTTTGTAGATTAGTCTCCTATGAGTGAGCTTAGCATGAATAAATCCCCAGAGCCTACTTATTTCCTAATTATATGGATCACGGGAGTTTCTGAATCCAATTTGACAAGGCTGCATACAGCCGCTCCCGCGATGGCACCACCCTATAAACAGTGGCTAACAGCAGCTACTAGCTCAGCGTGGCGGTAAAGCCGCCTTACCCTTTGGCCCCTTGAGCATTAGCCAGAACCCCTTGGTCCACTACCATCCGTGGGCCTTTTAGATAAGAGAGTATTATGTCCGGGACCCGAACAAATCTGGTGTTTCAGACTAAGAATTGAAGTGCAGAAGACAATATTCTAAGACGTAAACAAACCATAGAATGAATGGAATTAACCTGAAGTAGACAAAGAGCTGGAAATTCAAATGTTATGTTATAATCCTTACTTAGAAAACCACAAAGGCTAAAGCTTCAAGGTCAGTTCATACTGTAGGGTGGCTGACAAAGGAAAGGCAGCTTTGTCTCATTTCCCGGTTTCATGGTTGTTTCATATGCCTCTTACATAAGTATCTTATTGTTGCTGCCTGCACAGTTTAGCAAACTGCTAGAAACAGAGGTGTTTTTGTAATTCCTTGATGATGTAGGTACCATTGCCACAGCGAAATAATAATACACAGCAGCTTCCGGCTGCACTTTTAAAAACTTTTTTTTGTTTATGTTTTTATTTACTTTTGAGAGACAGAGAGAGACAGAATACGAGTGGGGGAGGGGCAGAGAGAAAGGGAGACACAGAATCCAAAGCAGGCTCCAGGCTCTGAGCTCTCTGCACAGAGCCCGCCGGGGAGCTCCAACTCACGAACCTCGAGACCATGACCTGAGCCGAAGTTGGATGCTTGCCGACTGAGCCACCCAGGCATCCCTCCAGCTGCAATTTTAAGTAGAAGCATGTGAATTTAAGTATGAGTTTGATATCTAAATGTTCGTAATAAATGAACATAAAATAAAACATTAACTGCTATCCTGGACATTTCTCATCCTCAGTGAGAGTCCAACTTTTTTTTTTTTAATGTTTATTTACTTTTGAGAAAGAGACAGACCACACGTGGGGGAGGGGCAGAGAGAGAGGGAGACCCAGAATCCGATGCAGGCTCCAGGCTCTGAGCTGTCAGCACAGAGCGGGATGTGGGGCTGAACTCACGAACCCTGAGATCATGACCTGAGCTGAAGTCAGAGGTTAACCAACCGAGCCACTCAGGTACCCAGGCCAACATCTTTTGAACAACTTTCCAACAGCCGGCAACATCCCCCAGGTACAATTCAGTCTCCTTAAGTAGATACCAAACACCCACTCACCCACCCTCCCTCGCACCTAGGACACAGTCTCTACAAACAGGAACACCCCTGCCGGGGCTTAGTTTAGAACAGGGTAACCTAATCCAAGGAAGTGGTCCCTGGCAGTGGCAGAGGTGTCCAGCTAGGGGGGCCGCGGGGGCAGAGGTTCTGGTACGGACAGCCTGCGTAGGACAGGTAGCTGCAGTCTGAGGTGTCCTAGCTTAATGACAGCAGCGGAGGAGTTTCTGCTGGTGTGATGACGTCACAAGGTTTGAGTGGTATTCCCAGCAGCATTACCCGCAGCCTCACTTGCATCCGTTTAGAGATTCCATGAACTTCCTAATCTGCTTTAATAAATTTCCTTTCTGCTCAATGGGCTGCAAGAGCCTCTTTTGTTTGCACCTAAGAACCTAAGTGGCAGAGGTGCTAAGAAGAAGAAACCAAGCAGAACCCCGGTTCTACGCAATTAAAACACGCTCTCAGCTGCCCTCTGTAGGTGGCGCCACATGCTGCCTGGGGAGCCTAGGACAACTGTGTCTGTCCGCTGTCTCTCCCGCTGTCCTAAACATCCTCTCAACCATCCCATGCCCCCTCTCCCATTGTTAGCCTCAACCCATGACGTTGCTTCCTATTTCAGGGAAAAATGAAGAGACCTTCCCGAGTTCCCACGCCGAGCTTCCCACCTGTCTGCCCCACGGCCTTCCCTCTCGTTTGGAGGATGTGCGCTCAGTGCCCCTACGAGTCAACGCCAAACCCTAGAGTGCCCTTGGGCCGAACCCCACCCTCTTACTTTCTCAAGGACACTCCTCTGAAGTCTCCATTTTCTCTCCCTCGCCATCACTTGTCCCTCTTTCCCGCATCGTTCCCACAGCACGTGCATGTACTATAATTCCTCCTCATCTTAAGAAATATTTCTCATGACCCCAATCCACCACCCTCACCCAGCTACTGCCCACGTCTCTGTTCCCCTTGACGGCAAAACCCTTCAAGAGAGCCGTCTATACATACAGTTTCCAATCCCGTCTCTTAAACCCACTTCAGTAAGGCTTTTGGCCCCAGTGTTTCCACAGATAGTTGTCTCGTCAAGGTCATGAGTGACCTCCATGCTGCTAAACCCGATGCCCAATTCTCATTCTTCATTTTATTTGATTCTCCAGCGGCCTTTGGCTGCCTCCTCCTCAAGAAATCCTGTTCACTTGGCTTCCAAGGTTTTTCTTCGGCCCTGCTGACCACTCCTTCTGTCTTCTAGCTAGCTCTCCCTCATCCCCACCAACTCCTCACTCTAAATAGTTTCTTTAATGTTATTTATTTATTTTGAGAGAGAAAAAGAGAGAGAGAGAGAGAGGCAGAGGCAGAGAGAGAGGAGAGAGAGAATCCCAAGCAGGTTCCATGCTGTCAGTGCAGGGCTCGATCTCACAAACCATGAGATCATGACCTGAGCTGAAATCAGGAGTCAGATGCCTAACCAACTGAGCCACCCAGGCCGCCCCTCACTCTAAACGTTGGCAGGCCCCGGGCTGAGTCCTGGGAGCTATTCCTTATATTGTCCATGTCGACTCACTCCCGAAGTGTCTAATCCAACCTCATGGCTCAAATACCACCTAGTTGCTAAAGATCCTCACACTCATAACCTTCTCTAGGTCCTCCTAAAGCTCCAGACCCATTTATTCAACCATCTACTTGTCTTTTTTCTCGAATGTCTCTGGTGTGTCAGACTTCACGTCTCTAAAATGGAACATTCCTGAATCCATTCCTCCCCACTCACGGCTGTCCCCAGGCGAGGAAATGGCAATGTCATCCATCTCAACTGCTCAGCCCCAATTCCTCTCTGTCTCCCACCTCCCACATCCAACCCGTCACCAAATCCTGTTGCTCTACCTTCATAAGACATCTAGAATCTTACTACTCTTCTCCACTGCCAGCTACCAACATCTCCCACCTGCCATATTGCAACAGCCTCCTATTTGGTCTTCTTGCTTCTACTCTCACCCCTCTGCAGGGAATTCTCGATGTAGCACCAAAGGGATCCTTTTAGAACATAATTCTGCTCAGATCCTTGCCCTGCTCAGAAACTTCCAATGACTTCCCATCTCCCTCAGAGTGCAAGTCAGTCCTCCAACAGTCCATAAAGTCCTACCCACGTGGGCCCCACTCGGCTCTGAACTCCCCTCCCACCCACTCCCCTCCCCTGCCCCACTGCGGCCGTGCTGGGCTTCCCCCCTCCCTAAATCACATCCAGCACGCTTCTGCCTCAGAGGCTCTGTCCTTTCTGGTCCCTCAGCCTGGTGTGCTCCTTCCTCGGGCACCTGCATGGCTCTCTCCCACACACCAGCCTCAGCTTCCCACGCACCAGTCTTCCCTCCAATGTGACCTTGTCATTAAGGCCTTACAGCCCCTCCCCCACCCTTGCACTGTCTCCCCTGTCCCTGCCTGGTCTTCCTCCACCATACAGTAAGCAGAATAATGGCCCCCAGAGAGGCTCACATCCTAATCTCCAGGATCTGTGAACACATTTTCTTACTTGGCAAAGGGGAATCAAGTTGCAGATGGAAGTTAGGTGGCTAATCAGCTGACCTTAAAATAGGGAGATTTGGGGGCGCCTGGCTGGCTCAGTCGGTTAAGCATCAGACTTCAGCTCAGCTCATGATCTCACAGTTCATGGGTCCAAGCCTTGCATCGGGCTCAGTACAGACAGCTCAGAGCCTGGAGCCTGCTAAGGATTCTGTGTCTCCCTCTCTCTGCTCCTCCCCCACTTGGCCACGCTCTCTCTCTCAAAAATAAATAAACATTAAAAAAAAAGATAGGGAGATTATGTTAGACTGTCCAGGTAGGCCCAGCGCAATCACAAGGGTCCAGGGAAGTGGAAGAAAAGGCAGAAGAGGAGGCCAGAACGATGCAGTGGAAGAAAGACTCAACCCACCATCGCAGGCTTTGAAGAGGGACGAAGGGTCACAGCTTAGGAATGCAGCAGCCTCTAGAAGACAGAAAAGGCAAGAAAACAATTCTCCAGAAAGGATCCGAGCCCCTCCAGCTGCTTTATTTTAGCCCAGAGAGGCTCGCGTCAGACTTCTGACTGTAAGAAAATAAATGTGTGTGGTGGTGTTAAGCCACTAAGTCTGCAGAAATTCATGGCAGCAGAAAAAGGAAGCAAATAACACTATCTTCCAAACTGGATGTTTCCTTCTTTCCTCGTGTCTGCACTCCCCATCATCACTAGACTCCACGTTCCACGACAGAAGAGATATTTGGCTATTTTGTTCACAACTCTGTGCTCATTGTCTAGAAAGGTACTGGCATATAGTGAGCATCTACTTGCTTGTGGGCGTGTGATGCGTCTGGGAGGGAACAAGGAAAAGGAAAGACAAAGCAGCCGTTGTCACATGAAAAGGTTATATGCTTGTGCGTAAAAGAAGCTGTAAACTAGACTGCGCTTCTGGAAGCAGGTTACTCCCCTGGGCGCAGATGGGTCATCCTGGCGAGGAGAGGAGAAGCCCAACAGCTTTCCATACACAAGGCAGGGGTGTGGGGACAAGGTCCAACTTGACCACGGTGTGTAGAGGAAAACTCTCTCTCTTCCTGGCTCCTGCACCCTGAAATGGTGTGAAGGACACCACACTCCAGTCCTGTCCTGGGAGGGGAATGGGGGGCCAACGACCACAGGAGAAAGCTCACAGCGCCGGTCATACTACGGAGGCGGGACATGCTCCCCCAGACCATTCTGAAGGCGTCTCCTCTTTAGAAAACACCCCTTTTAAGGAGCCGTCTCTGGGGAGGAAAGCTTTCAGAGGTCGGCACCACGGATGTATGATTCAGTGCTGACCGGGGGCTGGGCTTGGGTGTTTGATGCCACCTCCGGATATTCGAGAGCCCGTGGAGGGGAGGCATCAGGGTCAACACAGAACCGCCTTTCCTCTCTGCTGCAGCTTCTCATCACTGACGGTGTCACAGATATTTGCTCTGATGGTGCACGATGGTCCAATTCTTCTCTCCAGCTCATTCAAAACCACCAGGCCTGGTGGATAAAGAAAATGTGGTATGGTATGTATATATATATGTATATATATGTATGTGTATATATATGTATATATATACATATGTATAATATTGTATACATATTGTATAACATAATATACAATATATATACATATTGTATAATATGTATATGTGTATATATACATATGTATACAATATTATATACACATATATATTGTATTGTATTGTATATAATTATATACGTGTATGTGTGTATAATATAGTATACATATGTATATAATGTATAATATATATGTGTGTGGGTGTGTGTATATATATACACACACACATACAACAGAATACTATTCACTCATAAAAAAAGAAAAAATATTGCAATTTGTGACAACACGGATGGATCTTGAGGGCCTTATGCTAAGCGAAATAAGTCAAACAGAGAAACACAAATCCTGCATGATCTCACGTCTATGTGGAATCTAAAAAAACAAAAACAAAAAACCCCAACCTCACAGAAAAAGAGATCAGATTTGTGACAACCGGAGAGAGGCAGGAACAGGAGAAAGGGGATTGGATTAAAGTCGTCAAAAGGTACAAACTTCCAGTTACAAGAGAAGTAAGTAGCAGGGAAGCCATGAACAACATAACAGCTATAGCTAACGCTGCTGTAAAGTATATTGGAAAGTCGCTGAGAGATTAGTAGATGCTAAAAGTTCTCACCACAAGGAAAAAATCTTTTCTGGTTTTTTGTTTTTTTTTTTGCATCTATATGAGACAATGGAGGTTAACCAAACTTATTGTAGTAAATTTTGCAATATATGTAAGTCAGGTCATCGTATATCTGAAACAATGCTGTGTGTCAATTACATCTCAATGAAACTGAAAGAAAGAACAACAAACCACCAAGCCTGCAGTTTTATGGAGCATATCCACCTAGTGCTGGCCTGATCCTGCCTCTTCTGGCTCCTCTCCCTCTCTCTGCTCTCCTCCTTCCTCCCCCTCACAGGCTTCCGCCCACCACGGCTCTCCTTGGTCCTTTTCTTCCTGAGTCAGCCCTTTTCGTAAAGTCCCCAAACGACATCATCGTTTTGTCATTAAAACCACAGAATCAAATTCATCTTAGCCTTTCACAGTGTCACCAATCACAATACACTGTTAAAACGTGACAAATACCACAGCAACTCAGCACCTCGCTGGATATGTACTCAAATTCAGAGTCGAGTTTTACGTGAGGTTATGTTCCCTTGGACTGGAATGTGAGGAAATCTGTAATTCATGTAAATGAATCAAGGATTGGAGTATAGCGTGAATTTGAGCAGAAAGAACCTGAAGTCAGGAGAACCAGACAGAAGATTGTTACAGGTGTTAGGGATAAAAGCCTAGATGAGTCGTGGTAGCAGTAGAATTGATCAAAATGGAGTTGAAAGACCTTTAATAGGAAAGCGATCCCTTGGCAAAGGCTTATCAGAGAAAAAAGGAAGGGGAAGATTTAGAAATGAAGTGAGCGGCGCCTGGATGGCTCAGTCAGTTGAGCATCCGACTTCAGCTCAGGTCATGATCTCTTTCACAACTTCGAGCCCCTCGTTGGGCTCCACGCTGACAGCTCAGAACCCGGAGCCTGCTTCGGATTCTGTGTCTCCCTCTCTCTCTGCTCCTCCCCCCAACTTGTGCCCTGTCTGTCTCTCTCGCGCTCCCAAAAATAAATTTCAAAAAATTTTAAAGAAATAAAATAAAGTGAGATTTCAAGGTGGGCACCTGGGATTCCGCTGCTACCTTTGATAGAAGCAGAAGCCTTGTGAAACTGCACCCGTTTTGCCAAGAAGGAGGAGACGTTTAGCGTTAGGTGTGCTGGGAAGCAATGCCAGTCTATCCATGAGGACAAAGAGCGGTTGTTCATTTGTTCATTCATTCAACAAATGCTTTGGGAGCATGTCCTGTGGCAGGAGCTGGAGAGACACCGTGGGGAAGCTTGATACCATCTGAGATACTGTGTGTGTCCTTCAAGAGCCTTGGGGTATGCACAGATATCTCTAATAAAAGGCATCAGGTGATAAGTCTCTGTAAGAGACACAAACAGATTGCTCTTAGACAGTCAGTCAAGAGCAAGACCATGTCCGGCTGAAATCAAAGTATAGCACTCCAATGAGGAGCAATCAGCTAGGACTTTGTATCCAGCACGTGCTCCTGTAATCTGTTTTCTTCGGTCAGTGACCTCCACCTTTGTTTGCACCTCATGGAACACCCACCAATTCCAGTCGCCCTAAGAGAATTCTTTGTCACTGATTTCATCCATACCAACATCCACTCCGGGGCTGTGAGACGCTAGGAATAGGCATGTAGGACTCAGTGAAAGCCTCTACGATCAAGGCAGGTCTGTGGCTCAGGGAACCCTGGAATCTCAGGAATGGAGGGGAGAGAAAGCTACCAAGGAAGCTAATAGAAAGGCAAATTAGAAAGGCCAGCATCACAGAATTCAAGAGAGAAGAATATTTTAAGAAGAGGTAGTCAACAATGTCAAATGCTACAGAGAAGTTAGAAAGAATGAAAGTCCAACAATTAATAGTGTTGGGGGGCACCTGGGTGGCTGGCTCAGTCCATTTGTGCCTGACTTCAGCTCTCAGGTCATGATTCTCGAAGTCCATGCAGTTCGAGTCCCACATCGGGCTCTGTGCTGACAGCTCAGAGCCTGGAGCCTGCTTCGGATTCTTTCTCTGCCCCTCCCCTGCTCATACTCTGTGCGTGTGTGTGTGTGTGTGTGTCTTTCTCTCAAGAATAAAGAAACATTAAAAAAAATTAATCGTGGTTTCCTATGCAAACTCTCAGGGAGCAATGTTAAAAAATAAATCATCCTGGGGGCGTCTAGCTGGCTCAGTCAGTAGAGCACACCCCTCCTGGTCTTGGGATTGTGAGTTCGAGCCCCACATTGGATGTGGAGATTACTTAAAAAAAATAAGGGACGGCTGGGTGGTTCAGTAGGTTAAGCCTCTGACTTTTTTTTTTTTAATTTTGTTTTAACATTTATTTATTTTTGAGAGGACAGAGAGAGACAGAGCATGAGTGGGGGAGGAGCAGAGAGGAGCAGGAGACACAGAATCCGAAGCCGGCTCCGAAGCAGACATGGGGCTTGAACTCACGAAATGTGAGATCATGACTTGGGCCCAAGTCGGATGCTCAACCGACAGAGCCACCCAGGCGCCCCAAGCGTCTGACTCTTGATTTCAGCTCAGGGCATGCTTAAATAAACATTAAAAAATAATAATGAGTAAAAAAATAAATAAAAGTCTTAAAACGACAACAACAAATCATCCACCAAGTATTACTATTCTGAATAGTTTCAATGATACCTAAGATCTTATGCATACTCACACCTCTCTACTCACACCACAAGCCTCCAGCAGTTTTAGGCCATATCGGCTCAGCGGGAGTACACACCCCAAACGGGAAGTAAAACCAACCGGCGGGTTTTTGTGGTGGTTTCAGTGGAATGACCCCCAGAAGTTTCATTTTCAGAGGTTTTTATACAAGAGTTGGAAAAGCTTGTTGAATCAGTCATTTCTTTATCCGCGTCTGTGTGGTCTCTGAAGACGCCTTCCCAGCATACCAGCGGTAAGCAAAAAAGTCCTTATTAATCACATCCTTCCCTTCTAGACATTTTGTTCCCAAGTATCTGGCCGTGATTGGGACATCCGGGCAGCATTACAAAATATCTGTGCACAAGTTTTTAGGATCTAAGCTGAAGTCTGATCATTTGCCAATCACACTTACGTGGTTTTTGCAAATACTCAATACTAGCCACTGGCAAAGCTGTATTTTAGTTTCTTATTGATTCGCCTAATGGCATAAGATTGCCCTACCTAGTTTGCTGGATCGTTAGCACCGTAAGATCTAGAACACAGTCTACATTGCTCACAAATGGCAGGAGGTAGTACCGGGTTAGTAGGTTAGTAGTCAGTAAGCGTTTTCTGGATGAATGAACGAATCTGCCAGCCTGTCGTCAATAGCGTGGTCATTATTGTGAGCTATCGTTTTATATTATGAATATAGTCACTCTCGGAAGCGCTGAAGAGCCTGATTCTGGAGTCAGACTCCCGGGATTCAAATCCTGGGACACTTCTTGCTAACTGTACGACCTCTCACTTCCTTATTTTGTGTATCGAATAATATGGCAGTAATCGTAGCATCCACTGCGTCAGATTTTTGTAAGGTGAATGTGGTAACGCGTGTCAAACTGTACTTACAACAAGGAAGTTTTCAGTGAATGTTAGCTATTACTTTTATCATTAAGTATCCACATCTTTTATTTATTACCTAAATGTCATTTGGTTAGGCCCTGAGAAAAGTATGGTTCTTCAACATTTCATGAGTACAGTTTAAAAAAATTTTTTAACGTTTATTTTTGAGACAGAGAGAGACAGAGCGTGAGCAGGGAGGGGCAGAGAGAGAGAGGGAGACACAGAATCCGAAGCAGGCTCCAGGCTCTGAGTTGTCAGCACAGCGCCCGATGCGGGGCTCAAACTGGTCAGCCGCGAGGTCATGAGCCGAAGTCAGACACTCAACTGACTGAGCCACCCAGGCGCCCCCGTGAGTGCAGTTTTAATAACAAAGTGAGGGCAGAATAAATGTCTGTATGCCATCCAGGGAGGCTGGAAAAAGAAATCTGAACCTAAAAGAAAGATTTGGGACATCACCAAGCCTGCCCGACTCCATCTACAAAACTTTTGGTAAATTTGGCGACCGTATCCACACAAACGCTGGAACGAGCCATACTCTGACTGCTCCCGTGTACTTGGGAGGCAGAGGCCTTGGCTGGGACTCATTGCTAAGGTTCTGGGGCAAATCAGGTCACGGGCCTGCCTGCACTCCCAGCCCTGGGGGTGCGCTGGAAATACAAAATGGGATTCAACTCCATCCTTTGCAGACACAGCTTCATAGAGACAGGCTTTACCTGTGCAGGCAGGAGCACGTTGGAGGACCTTTTCCCGACAACCTAGTGCCAATGCCAGTGAGGATCGGGGGTGCTGGGGGTCCCTAAGGCTCTTTCATAGCCCCTACAGGGGTCTGGCTTCATCACCAAGAGTTGCCCTCTCCTGACAACTCTTTGGTTGCTAAGAGAATAGTCAGATTTTAGGGCTCACTCCAGAGCACAGCAGGATTCACCTACTCTCCAAATGAGTTTGCCAGGAGCCAAAAGCGACGTCCCCACCTCCCGTCAACTCAACAAGGAGAGATTTACTGCAATGAACTCAAAGGACACTTGTCACGACAGGAATACCATATGCTCCAGCAAAGATAGGACCCCAGCTTGTGGCTGGCCTTTGCAAACAGTCCTACCAAGGCGGACCTTTGTTTC